>CAOJCR011773666.1:0-10234 GCA_948330485.1 Euphorbia neoarborescens | reverse complement strand
TCACAAAACTTTCAAGGTTATTCCTTGTGTTTTAAGGGTGGATTCCCTTTTGAGAAGTTCTCATGGTTCTTGGTGGACTCCAAGGACAGAAATAGGGGATTTTCGTCTCCGTCGGGGTTAGGCCTGAGAATTCTTCGCTTTGTAGGTTGGGCAATCGCGAAACCCTCGCAGCCGCGCCGACGCTGTCCGTATCAAGAAGGCAACGGTTTAACAAAGAAACCGTTGCTTAAACCACTGAATTTTGGGGGGATCTTTTGATACTTAAGGAAATGGTTTACATAATAATCGTTGCCTATACTAAAAAGAGGCAACGATTAAAAAACAGTTGCCTTTTCTTTGAGGGCTATGGCAACGACAGAATAGGCAACCGTAAAAAACCATTGCCAAAGCCCATAAATAACCGTTGCCATAGCCCAATTCTGTACTAGTGGGGTGTCTGTTGTTTTGCTTCGTTATCAAAATAATGAATTTTTAACACCGTTGTAAAAAAATAGGATTGTAAAATTTTTTTGTATCAAACAAATGTTTGTGGTTTCTTTTTTCATTTCATGCCTACTGTAAGTGTTAATAAGAACTACAAAGACACCCATTTTATAAAAAATAGGATTGTGGAACTTTTTTGATAATGGAGCAAAACCATAGACACCCATTTGATACAAAAATTTCAGTCCTATTTTTGATAAATGGTCAAACCACAATGTACTTTTTCAAACTTTTACTAGTACAAAAACGCGCTACAACAACGTTGTATAGGAAACATTTTTTCTTACACCGTTGCCTATTAGTGTATACTGCAACGATATGTATTCAAACGTTGTTGTATATACTTAAAAGGTAATGCCTTTTAGTAAAACTGTTGCCTTTCAATATATAGGGCAACAGTTGTAATTATAACCGTTCCTGTTTAATTTTGAAAAAGCGAAAAAGGCAACGGTATTAAGCAACCGTTCTCTCTTTATTTTAATCTGTTCCTTAGAAAAGCAGAAAAGGGAACGGTTTTTTTATATACTTGTTCCCTATTTATATATAAGGGAACGATTGTCTAATAGAAACGTTCCTTTTTCCACTTTTTTCCCATTTTATCTTTGAAAGAATCGATATATCCTTCCATCTCTGATCTCTCTCTCCACTCTTTCTCTCTCTAATCTCTCTCTATACTGCTCTCTATCTTTATCTCTCTACTCATTCTCTCTCTGAAATCTCTCTTTCAAAAGCGTATTCAAAATTGAATCGGCGGATCCATTGCTTAAGTTTCGCTCTTTCAGAGCATATTCGAAATTGAATCGACATCCAGGTAAGCTTCTTCTTCTTAAGAACTAATAATAAACTCTGGCTATTGGATTCTTGACATTCAAAGGATTCCAGTGCTTTATCGCATTCTACTTCTTCCTCTTCATAAGGTGACCTCAGGCCAACACTAACGCACAAGAGGTAGAAATTAAACACAGATAAAACTCTTTCAGATCTCCACCATCTTTAACTTTCAGTTACCCTAAGTACTGTACCAGGTATGCATCTTTACTCAACTACCTTTGTGCCTACTAGGGGTTTATCTTCGATTGCTTTGTCTATTCTGGATTTACATGGTATTGTTTCTCACTTTTTGGAACACAATGGATGGTTAGACTTTTGTTAGGATTCGATTTCCCTATGTCTGATGCATTTACATTAGAATTTTATAGCTCCTTCAATTTTTTGTAAATGCAAATTTCAATTTGGATGCTAAAAATATCAAGTTTCAGTTATTCATAGCCCTGTATGAGTTGTCTGTTATTGCATTCCATGTTGCTTTATGGTTTTAGATGTTTATTTTGTGATGATTGATGCTTATAAAGATTTTTTTGTAACTATCCCTTTGATTTTGAGGATAGAAGGGTTTATGGTTATCTAGAGTTGCCTTTTGACCATCGGCTGATGAGCCGAGGGAGCAAAAAAGTGCATTTTATGGATGCAGATAATTTGGCAGGACCATTATTACCCAAAATCATGGAATTCCAAGCTTCTCGAGTCCTTAAATCCGTATTATGTTTGCTACTCAAGTCCCTTTTGGACATTGTGAATGCATGCTTCACTCGTGTGGCATTTATTTCCCCTCTCATCAATAAGTGATTACATCTGGACCAATCCCTTTGTCTATGTCCTTCTGATTATGTGTAGTATGCAGTCATCGTATACTGATCTTGCTACAGATATGCTGACTAGTCTGCTACTGTTCATGCTGTGGTGAAATGCAGTCTATGGAAACTATCTTAACAATAAGTTTAAATATATTTTATCTTGCATTCCTGTACTTAATCATATGTGATTCTTTCTGTTGTTGTGTTGATATTTTGCATTGCTAATCATTTTTTCATTATACTATGACACTGCTAATATACTTTAACTGTTTTGATATTAATCTTCAGTGAATCACTCTTTATTGGTTTTGAGAATAAGTTGACATGCTATGTTGTGCTCCTGTGCTTAAGCTATACTGCTTTAGCTATTCAGAATACTATCTGTATGAATTAGCAATGGTTTTGATCTATTATCATATGCACTCTATTTAGTTTATCGGTGAGGTTTCTATTAGTAGCATCTTAATTATATGATCTGAAGCTATCTCTTTCTTGTAAGTTCTTACTTTCTTCTAGTTATTCTAATTGGATATTCTAATTTCTAATTGACATCCTTAGGGGATACCATTAAAATGATTCTGGTTTCTGATCGATCTCCTGTCAGTGTCTTCTTCTAATGTTATTCTTTATCTATCAACAACATTAATATCCTCATATATATAATTGGAGATTCTGATTTCTAATTAAAATGGATCGTATTTGGATGTATCTCAATTGAACTTCCTCTGAGTTCGTTCAAGGGTTGATCGTTTTCTTACGGCTGATGTTGAATATCGATCGAAAAGTGGTAGAAAAATTCATTATCCTTGTTGCGATTGTAATAACACGAGGTATCCAAATAGCATAGCTTAAGTGAGGGATCACTTAATTCGTCGTGGATTTAAAATAGGCTACATAAGGTGGATATGGCATGGCGAGATGTGGGATTATACAGACATCTCATCTAATCCCATTGGACATAAGATAGTTTACTCTGATGTAGGAGATAAAGATGACGTTGATAAGGATAGAATTGATGATATGATGCATAATGTAGAGGATAATTTCACAAAAAATTCCAATATATTCGATAATATTATTAGAGCATATATTATCAGAGCTTCAAGGGCCGAGCTATATCCTGGTTGCGTAAAATACACAAAACTCTCATATGTTCTCCAATTCTTCAACCTAAAGACAAGACACAATATGACTGATAGGTGTTTCACAGATGTGTTGCAATTGTTGGTAGATATGTTTCCTCAGGGAAACGAAATTCCAACTTCTACCTACAAGGAAATGAAACTCATGTGTCCTATGAGTATGAAATATGAGAAGATCCATGCTTGTCCAAAAGATTGTGTCTTGTACCAAAATGAGTTTGCAAATATGGAAGCTTGTCCGAGGTGCAGATTGTCTGGTTATAAGGAAAATGTATCTGGTGTACGTAATAAAGGTGTGCCAGCAAAGATACTATGGTATCTTCCGTTTATACCTATATTTAAACATCTTTTCTCGGATGAAAAAAATACAAAGTTATTGAAATGGAATCATGAATTTAGGAAGGAAGATGGGTTTATGAGGTATCCAGCTGATTCCTCCAGTGGAGAAATATTGATGAAAAGTTTGTTGAATTTGATAGTGATGCTCGAAATCTTCGACTTGGTCTATGTACTGTTGGAATGAATCCTATTGGAACTCTTATCACCCAATATAGTACCTTACCTATTCTCTTACCTATTTATAATTTACCTCCTTGGTTATGTATGAAATGTAAGTACATTATATTATCACTTCTCGTATCTGGGCCTAAGCAACCTAGAAATGATGTAGATGTATATATTGCGCCTCTCATTGATGATTTGAAACGACTTTGGGATGAAGGAGTCACTGTTTATGATCCTTGTAGTAAAATGAATTTCACACTACGAGCTATGATCTTCTGTATGATAAATGACTTCCCAGCTTATGGAAATTTGTTAGGGTATCCAGTGAAGAGTAAAAAAGCATGTCCGATTTGTCAGGATGATATGGAAGCAATTCGTTTAGAAAATTGCAATAAGCATATATATATAAATCATCACAGATTACTCACTCTAAATCATCCATTGCGAAGGAAAAGGAAAACATTTAATGGAATAGTGGAGAAGAAGAAGGCACGACTGCCATTGAGTGTAATGCAGATTTATAAGCGGGTTAAAGACATTACAATCGAGTTCGGCAAATCTTATAAAGGTAATCCATTTGGAGGTTACAAGGAGAGGTCAATTTTTTGGATCTCCCGTATTGGAGTCATTTAGAGGTTAGACACTGCGTCGATGTCATGCATATTGAGAAAAATATATGTGATGCAAATGTTGGAACACTTTTGAATATGCTCGAAAATTTGAAAGATGAGTTAAATGCAAGAAAAGACATGGCTGCAATGGGTCAATCAGAGTTAGCCCTACAAGAAAGAGGAAAGCATATATATATTCCACCAGATTGCTATACTTTGTCTAAATAAGAAAAAGCTAGCTTCTGTACATCATTACATGGATTAAAAGTCCCTACATGTTATGGTTCAAATTTTCACAGGTTAGTATCATTGACTGATTTAAAATTAGTTGGAATGAAATCACATGATTGTCATGTGTTTATACAACAATTCTTACTTGTTGTAATCAGAGGAATTTTATCTGATAAAGTGAGGTACGCTATCACCAAATTGTGTCTTTTTTCATACCATTTCTAGTAAGGTGATCGATCCAACAAGATTAGATGAGTCGCAAATTGATGTTGTTCAGATATTATGTGGACTTGAAATGTATTTGTCGCCATAATTCTTTGATATTATGCCTCATTTGGTGGTATATTTGGTTCGTGAGATTAAATGGTGTGGACCAATTTTTTTAAGACATATGTTTCCTTTTGAATGAGTAATGGGAATCTTGAATGGTCTGGTCATAAATCTAGCTTGGTCGGAAGTAAGCATTATCTAATGAACAGTGTTAGAGGAAGTTGTGTCATGTTGTTCAGAGTATATTACAAATGAAGAAGAGATCGGATTACCTAAATATCGATATTTTGATTAGCTGCAAGGCAAGGGTACTATTGGAGGAAATAATATAACTCTTGATTATGCACTCTCGCAAAAGGAAAAATTACGTGTGCTCTAAAATCTCTCAGATGTTCACCTATACTTGGCGGAGCATATGTCAGTACTTAGAAATGAAAATCCTTCTAAAACTGATGCTGAGTTAACAAATATGCATTATGATTCTTTCGCAGAAATTACTGGGTGGTTCCTTTGGTGATCATACTTTCTTGTTCCTTGGTGCTGGTGAAGTAAGCTTCTAGTCTTTGTTTTTTTACCTTCTGCACGGGGATATCAATTTTGGATTTAATTTTGTTTTTGGATGGTGGTGGACGAAAATTGTAGGGTTAATGTTTTTGGGTACTATGATCATTTTTTCTCTCTTTTCAGGCTCATAGCGGAGCTCATAGCTCTAGAAATGTCAAAACGTGTATTTACCTTCACTATGCTTGTGGAGTTGTATTAGAGCATTAATGCATTCCTTATAGTATGTAAGTAGTACTTATGCTATTTGTTTTAGATCATCAAATCTCCTATGGAGGATTAAAGAAAAAATAATAAGAATTAATAGTGTTTCTGGTTTTTCTTTTGTTTGTAATGAAGTAGTTTCTTGTTTATGTATTTCTTAGGCTATAAATGAATGTGATTAGATTTGGTAGGATGATTTGGATTAGATATGATTTGGTTTGTATTTGGTTTGAATGAATGTAATGTTGTTGCTAAATGAATGTGATGTTGCTTATTTGGTTTGTAGTTTATTGTATTTGGCAGGTGTATTTGGTTATTTGGTGTATTACTAACCATTTTTTATAGGTAGAACAATATATGAGAACGGTTCTTAAAGACAACCGTTTCCTAAACAGATATAAGGGAACAGTTGTATAGAAAACCGTTCCCCTTATAAAGAATAGGGAACAATTTCAACCTACAGCCGTTGCCTATACCCGTTCCTTAGGGCAACGGTGTCGCGGTAACCGTTGCCTTTACTGTATAAAAGGCAATGGTTAAATAACCGTTGCCTTTTCATTTAGGGCTATGGCAACAGCAGTTTAGGCAATCGAGCAAAAAATTGTCAAAACCCAGAAAAAACCGCTGACATAGCCCCTTTATGTACTAGTGTTTACCCAAATAATAATTACTCACAAATTAGAAGTGTATTCATATTTTAATAAGTAATTAGATTCGTTGTAAATATGATAATTTTTCTGATCAATGATAAATCAGTATTTGCTAAAATTTTGTACCAATATGATGTTTTCTGTTTGGAAACATTAAGAAACTAGGAAATGAGAAATCCGAAAATGAATCTCCAAATCTGAGTCAAATAGTTAGCATTTTTAAAACAATATTCTCTGAAGCTTATAACCGCATGACTATAAGAAATAATTCCACGGTTACAACTTTAGTCATACGATTATAACTGACACATGTAGTAAAGTGAAGAGATTTAGTTCTACATGTTTACAACTACAGTCGCACGACTATAGTTATGACCATATGATTATAATTTTCGGGCAAAGTTTGTAAAATGATTTTGAATCAAATGTTTAATTGGGAATCATGTCTACTAAGGTGGCACAAAAAACCTTATAATAAATAAACCAATGTTTTCCCCCAAATGGGTTATCTATTTTTTTCTGGGGGGTAGTCATCATTTTCCATGATTTTGGGATTTAGAGAGAGAAAAAACTAGAGAGAGAGCCATTTTCTTTCTCATCCTCTTCTTCTTCTCTTTGAGTTTTTTCGAAGAATAAAAAACTGTTGATTTTAAATTCAAAGACTAATTCACGCTCTATAATCATTTTGATCTACTTTTTATGCTCAAACAGCCATAAAAGTTGATCTTAGATCGGTTTTAATCCATAAAGCTAGCTTAAAGTCATTCTTCTCTTCTGGGTTTCATCTTAAATCTCTTATAAAATAGATTCTAAAGAGATTTGGATAAAAAAAACCCAACTTGAATCTCTTATTAATCGCACACTTTCACGTGTTATAGAATTCCAAACCCCTTATGATAAGTTGCATTCTTTTATTAATATTCCTCACTTACCTAACCTTGAACCTAAGGTTTTGGTTGCACTGTGTTTGTTCACATCCCTAAAACCCTACATACTAAGCTTGATCCTTGTGCTAAAAAATATTTCTTTGTTGGATTTTCGGACATTGAAAAAGGGTATAGGTGTTATGATCCTCAAACAAAGAAATTGCATGTTAGCCTGGATGTTTCATTCAAGGAAGCTGAGTGTTATCATTCCAAGGATTCTCGTACGTCCTCCCTTTAGGGGGAGAACATTAATGAAGCGAGTGTGTTAGCTGATCTTGGAGTGCACAATGAAAGGATTAGAGAAGAAAATTTAGAGATAGGGGATATGTTATGGAAGAAGTTCTAGTTGAGGTAGTTGGGAATGAAAATGACATTGATATGAATACGGGTGTTGTATTAACACAATGCACTGAAGAGTCAAGTCAGAATGTCCAAGATACAAACATCAAGGTAACTCTTTCACTAAAGATGCCTACTGATAGTATTCCTATGTCTAAATATCTACTACGATCAAACAAAGGAATACCAAAGAAGCAATATGAAACAGATCTCACATCAAATGTCAAATGTCCTATCAATCAGTATGTCTCCACTCAAAATCTATCTAAATCATATGCATTTATTGTTAATCAACTGTCTAGTGTTTCGATCCCTAGAAATGTATAGGATGCATTGGACGATTCAAGATGAAAAGATGCAATGAATGAAGAAAATGAGTGCATTACAAAAGAACAACACATGTAAGTTGGTATCTTTGCTTGACGGAAAGAAGAAAATCGGTTGTAAGTGGTTGTACACTCTGAAACTGAAGGGAGATAGAAGTATTGACAGGTATAAGGCATGGCTCATGGCAAAGGGCTATACACAGAAGTATGGAGCAGATTATCAAGATACTTTTGCACCTGTATCTAAGCTTAACACTGTTCGGATTATGATTTCAATTGTAGTAAATTGAGAGTGGCCATTAAAGCAATTTGACTTGAAGAATGTCTTTCCCAATGGTTACCTTAAAGAAGAGGTATATATGGACATTGCTCTAGGGATCAAAACTGATGTATCAAATATGAATAAAGCGTGCAGACTGAAGAAGTCATTGTATGGACTCAAACAATCTCCTTGAGCTTGGTTTGGGAGATTCTCAGTAGCAATGAAGAAGTTTGGATCACCACATATTGTTTGTGAAACATAGAGAAAGAATGGTTACTCTCCTGATTGTGTATGTAGGTGATATGATTGTAACAAGAGATGATTGTGAATAAATTAAGTTGTTATAATTTGGCCATTGAATTTGAAATGAAGGATCTGGGATCACTCAAGTTTTTTTGGGAATTGAAGTCATGAGAACCAATGAAGGGGTTGCACTATCCCAAAGGAAATATACAATTGATTTGTTGACAGAGAGTGGTATGTTATCATGTAAACCAGTAGATACACCCATAGAGTTTAATCCTAAACTGAATTTTTTCCAAATCAGATATCAATATATATGGGACGTTACCAAAGCTTAGTTGGAAAGTTAATATATTTGTCACATAGTCGACTTAACATAGCATATGCAGTAAGTGTACTCATTCAGTTCATGCATAACCCTAGTGAAAACATATGGCTGTAGTATACAGAATTCAAAGGTACTTTAAAGGTTCTCCTGAAAAAGGTTTATTCTTCTCGAAAAGGAATAATTCAAGTGTATAAGGGTACAAAGATGCAGATTGGGAAAGCGATCAAACCATAAGGAAGTCAACATCTGGTTACTTTGTGGAAGGAAATCTTGTAACATGGATGAGTGATAAGGTCAATTCAGATCTTATATTCCGAACCTTATAGAACCTTGATTATGGGTAGTTTGACTGGATTTATGGTATTCTAGTATCGTTTTATATGTGTTTTCGTGTTTATGTTTAGTTTATGTTTATTTAGAGTTTTATGTGCTTGCTGTTATTTCTGTCCATTTTTAGAACCGAGGTCACTAGGACAAAGGATAGTTATGTTTTCTAATACGTCTGTCGAGCCTTTGGTTTCAGGAAGTTGAAGACCGATGATGTTAAGGCGTGCTTGGAAAAAGATCTTTGGAGCTAATTTTGACAAGGAAGGAAGCTGAGTCTGGAGATGGTCTCTATAGGAAAAAGGTAGTTCGTGATTCGAGCTTTTCAACGGATCTAAGATCGCACAAAACGGAGGTCGGATACTCAAGTTATCCAGAAAAGAAGTTGAAAAAAGGAATAACACGGCGTGTTGACATCTATAACACGGCGTGTTAAAAAAGAAAGCAGTTGGGCTCAAAGATGGTTGGAAGAACACGACGTGTTGCCTCTGAACACGTCGTCTTGAGGAAGAAAGTTTCACACATCGATAGGGTAGATTACGACACGCCGGTGAGTTGGAGTAACTCGGCATGTTTTATTAGTCAATACGACATGTTGGCCTTGTGACACGGCGTGTTGACCTTGTTTTTAGGGTTTCATTTTTGTTTTGCTTCTTTTGTTTGAGGAGCCTATAAATAGCTGCTTATAACCTTTATTTTGTATCTTTTCATCATTCTATCAAACTTACAACCCTAGCTAGGTTTTATTTTCTTCTTTGTACTTTGATTTTGGTTTGTTTAATTGAAAGCGTCTGCTTGGAACTTCCACCCTGTGCAGTTGATTGCTTGCGTGAGCAAGTTAGTTTTCTTATTGAGGATCACCTTTGTGTGTACCATCGCCGAAGCCAGGATCCACACTATTCGATAACGAGTTTGATTAGATTTTCTCTCTTTCAATATTCGTCTTCAATATAAGTTGGAACTGCTTAGATTATGCATGTGATTGTATGCATTATATTTCGTTCCATGCTTATTTGTTAAACTTGTAATTGATATTAGGGTTTTAGAGTGTTAACTTGATTGATATCTATGCATGTGTGATTGATAGCTTCGTAAGCTTGATTACCAATTTGATTCATATCTGTTACGCGATCTAGCCTCACAACTGGAAAACTGGAGGACTGACAATCCCTGGAACTTTAGCATACTTAGTTTCT
>CAOJCR011773417.1:0-52500 GCA_948330485.1 Euphorbia neoarborescens | reverse complement strand
TAGCTGTATGGGCGGGTTTAACTAAGTGTTTAGCTACTACTATGGCTTCTTCTCATCATTTAGCTAAACGTTAGATTTGTATTCAAAATTGGGAATTAAATGTCTTACTTTATAGAGGTAATTAAATGCCGCCTCTCTTGCTTTTTAGTTAGCTAATGGCAGGAAGAAGCGGAGAAGATCCCATGTTGGAGGGACTACTAGCCTTCTAACAAGACCATCTCTCTATTACCTGTCGTAGCTGACTTTAGAACTAGGAAGCTAGGAAAAACTGCCCTTGAACTATTTCATAACCTGCGGTGATAGGCTGACTGACGGAAGCAAGGTAGAGATGTTCTTAGTTGCTATAAGTAGCTCTTCCTCTGGCTCTTCTGCTTGCCAGTCGGATTATTCCCCTACTTTTTTTTTTCTTGATTGACTGACAGACGGAAGCGATTCGGAGAAAGAAGGTATCCTCTCGCTTGTGCTTCAATTCGTTATTTCTTTATCTTTACCTCAGACTCTTCGAAGTCAGGCCTCTTGTCCCCTCTCCCTGCCGGTGGAGTAAGTACCTTTCGGTTGAGTTACCTTCGCGCCTATCCCTTCTATCGGAACTGGCTTTTCATTTCAACTGAGCCAAACTATCTTTGAATGAACGAGCTTTTGCTTACCTTTTCACTTGCCCTGTCGGCAACCATTCGTATGACAGTTTTCTAACCTTCTTTTCACCCATTCCCTACTCCTTTAGTAGTTAAATTTCCTATGTGGTATAATTCCTCACCGCGGGGTCCCGCGAAGACTGACGGCGAATCTCTTTACCCCAGCTTGCCTACCTGCCCCTCTGCTTTCGATGCACCGTAAGCCGGATATGAACTCCTGCAGTCTCTCGTTGCCGATGTGAAGTATGTTTATTCTCTCCGGTTAAAAGCTGAAGTCGGATGCAACTTAAGAAATTGAATAGGGAGAAAAAAAAGATAGCAGATAAGCCGCTTTCAAGTTAAAGTCTCTTCTTCAGTCGGATGCGTAAGCTGAGCTAAATGGTTGCGGAGCTGTGTTAAAGCCTATTCTTTTTGTTGATGGAGTCGAAGCGAGGAGAAGCCAGCCGCTAGAAAGCAAAGAAGCAAGCTAAGCAAGGGACGGGGATGCTCTAGCTATTTTTTACTCCTTTAGGTAATCTATCTTACGTACGGTTCGGAGATGGCTCAGTCTCCCGCCCAAGGAAAAGAAAGAGGCAAGTCAAGTCAGAAATGCCTTCCTTAATGGGTGAGGCGTAACAGGAGGTTGAAAGCGAAGGAAGAGAAGAAATGCCACTAGGTCAGGTTAGCTTGAAGCTAGGGTCAGGTATAGTATAGTAGGGTGCAGTTCCCTTGAAGCGGGGATATCGTAAGGAATTGATGTAAGAGTTACAGAATTCCCCTTGGTGGAAACCAGCCCAAAGGAAGAGGTTGAGTCAAGGGTGGTAGTAAAGGAAAAGTAAGCATCTTACCCAGTCGTAGAAGCGCTGGTCCTGGGCAAGAAAAGAATTAGGCGGTGTGTTCGGGTATTTATTCCTCTAGGGGCTGGGAATGGCAAGCTCAGGAAAAGGAAAGGCAGAAAGCCTAGGTGCCACACCGGCAGACAGAGAGGCACGAGCTGTAAAGAGAGGATCAGATGAGCGACTCGAAAGATCAGATGGATAGACTAACCAGCTTATGAAGAAGGATTTACCTAGCTCAGGAAAAGAAAGAGGACAGCGAGCGCAAAGCCGGTTAAGTAAGGATAAGGACTTTGCCGGCAAGGAGATTGATATAGGAATCTGGCCGGAGATCGAACAAGAAAGTCATTCCTCGCCCGGTTGCAGCAAAGTCATAAAAGTCGGCTACTGCTGGGTATGGAAAACAACCTTACAAAGCTGCTACCTACCGGAAGCGAAAAGAGTAGATGGAATCAAAGCCGATAACTCCCTGGGGGACAAGCTTGACTCAGAAGTCTTGGGTTACGGAGCTCTTCGCCCCTAAGCTAAGAGCGAAGGGAAGGGAAAAAGAAAGTACGAGTCAAGGTTAGAGAACAAGCTATACAGTGTGAGATATAGTAGAAGTTATAGTTGAAGTCCTTCTCACCGGAATTTCTCTTACATCGCCTTCTCCGGGGGACTCCTTCTTAGCTAGATATTAAGTAAGGGGCTAGGCTATTCTAAGGAATAGTGCTCTATCTAGGCATCTTAGCTTAATTTTATGATAGGAGATTCGTTTTCACGCCTTGACTTTCCCCTATAAAGAGAGTATCAGCACTTCTTATTGCAGTAGTCGTCCCTTCCAGGGAGTGCTTTTTCCCCTTCCCCTTCCCCAGATCCAGTTACAATTTGACTTGCTTTTGGAGATAGGATTCCTTCCGCATTCTCCTTCAATAGGAAAGGCCTTTTCTAAGCCTGTGCTAAGGTAAGCTCTACGGAAAGAGCCCTTAGCTTGGAAGGCAATAGACGGAATTAGTAGGGTATAGCTCTGAGTCTTTTTAATAGTAGTCTCGGTCTGACTGTCTTTCTGCCTTGAGAGATGCTAAGAGGGAAGAGAGAGGCTAGCTACTTGCTTTCTTAGTTAGTTAGAATAGGAAGTTTCCTTTAGAAAGATGCCAAGAGTGAGCCCAAAAGGGGATCTCTATCATTCATCGATCCAATTAGTGGTCCACCTCTAGGAACATGTGAGAAATTAGAAAAAGATTATAGCACATCGTGATCATGAGACCATATACTTAAAGGAAGAGGCCGGTACCAACTCATATTGATAAGTCGACTATAGAAAGTCTTACCTGATAAAGGTTGAAGTATACTAGTCCTAAAAACCTCTCCTCCCATGGAGGAGCAGGTGGAAGTGCTGTTGCTTGTACAGCTGGGCTGAAGGGAGGTGCAGAAGTTGAAGGAGTTGAGAATTTCTTTTGATGTATGCATTTAAATTTCTTGTGAAAATAAATGTTCTGGGATTGGTTGGCGCATTACAAAGGCTTGCTTGCATGAAAGCCGCTTTAGCAAGAAAGGCGGGAATCTGGGTTGACAACTGTGAGATATGATGGGATAGACGAAGGTTGGTTGAAGTGGAAGAAAGCCAGGGCTAGTTAGCAACTTGAGTAGTTCAGCTCCGTCTCACTCAGGTCATTTTTCTGAAAGGTCGCTCTTCGAAAAGTGGTCAACAAAACAAGCGAAGGTCTTGACCTGGAAGGATCGAAGAGAGCGCTAGTAGATCGAGCTTTAGGTGCATGGACTTGTGTAAAGGAAGAGAAAGAGAGCCCTAGAAGGGAATCTTCCATGAGGGTCGTTGGATATGCATAAAGAAAGTAGGCTAAATCCAAGGTTGGCCTTTGACCCATCTCTTCTGGATCGGTATATCCCTTAGTCCATTACTGAATAAGTAATTAGTCAATTACATCATAAGGCTTAAAGAAAGGGGAGGTTTCATAGCTCTAGCTTGCTGCGTCAACTGGCCCTTCGTCATCCTTTCTGTGAGGTAGCTTGTCTGGTTAATGGGGCTCTCTAGTAAAAGACAAAAGAAGGCACTAAGGGGTATTAGTGACGAGCTGTGAAAGGAGTTGCTCTCTTTCTCTTCCTTTACACCCGAACCTATTCTTTCTTTTTCACAGCAGGAAGATGAACCATCACAAGTGAAAGAGGAGTTCGTTAGTAAAGCCAGGTTCTTTCTTTCGCTATGGAATACCTTTTTCGTAGGGTTTCTGGGAATCAATCCTTCTTTTCGCAAAGCACTAATGGAAAAGGTTCGAAGATGCCGGGAAAGAAAACCAATAGTAAAGATAGAGAACCCATTGGACTGAGCGAGGGGATGGTTCTTAGTAGAAAGAAAGCATTGGTACCGTACTGGCTTGGCACGCTACGACCGATACTGCACTCCTACCAAGCCTTCCTTATATTATGTATAACATAGAGCGAATTCATTATTATGCAGTCTACTCCCTCCGACTGACGGAAATGAATAAAGACAAAGATCGGATTCAATAAGAGCTAGTAGAAGAGCAGATTCGTGCAAAAAAGCTAACATCCGATTGAATTTATTTGTGAACAAAGAGACCGGCTTGGGACAGGCTTGCTTTCTCCCCACCCCAAAGCATACTTTTGCTTGCTCGCCATAGCACAAGCTGATCACACTGTGACGTCGAGCACTTCGGAGGAAGCGCGGTTAGTTAACAAATTCCTCAGCGCCAAGATTCGAAACTTTAGTTTAGTTAGGGTCATCGTTTCATCCGACCTTTCGAAAGAGGGTCTTGATCTGTGTTGGTGGTATCATGAGCTTAGCTAGGCAGAGGGTTGTATGCCGGGCCATCGAAAGGACGAAAGCGTGGAATAGAGTGAAGTCTTGCCATTTTCTCATTTATCCAATCATCCAGCAGCCAAGATCAGATATCGAGATTGAAAGCCTTCCTTTCCAGTCCAGATCAAGGGTATCTTTTTCTGATGCAGATTCCTATGTTTAATATTTCTTTCTTACTGGAACTAGAAAAGAACCTAAAGGCTTTACCTTTACCCCCTATCACTTTGAATTATATATGTGCTACCCCCTATCACTTTGAATTATATATGTGCAAGATGAATAGCTATATTACGAGGGGAAGGTGAGTTTGTAACGAGAGTCTGTCCAGTCCAATAGTGGTGATTCAGATAACGATCTTCTAGCTAACTACGAAGAAGTAGTGGCCAACCTCTTTGTCCTCAAATAGAGGAGTGAGAACGTGAGTGTGAAAGTGCTCATAGGACGGGGAGACACACCCGTGGAGAGGTACTTAACTTTCGTTACAGGCCTCAAACGGTCATTGAGAACGTTTACTTCCTACCCATATCTATGCCGATCTTTGCACTCTCGGGGAGGAGCGCGCCGAATCGAAGTGGTCTCGGGGTCATTTGGGAGTGCCCGAGGAGAGATCAGCCAATTCAGAGGAGTACGTGTTCTATCTGCCCGCAGAAGTTGGACTCAAAGTTGTCCGTGGAGAGGTGGCAATCTTACGTGGATTGCAGTCATACTGTATCATCACCAAGGACTTCGGCATGGGTCTCCGCCTAAGATCCCTCATCAAATTCAGTGGACTTAACACTAGATGTGGATCTTTATGAAGTAAGAAAGTACGAGTTATACAATTCCGTTGGTAGAGGACGAGAGTGACGCTTATACCACGTTAGATACGCCGTCAGGGCCTCTTCTCGCGCAGGTATAATCAGACAAGCAACATAGTCCAGTCCTATGAGACAGAAGCTATAGTAGATCTTTCAAAGCGATAAATATCGTTTAGAAACTACGAAAAATCTCGTATAGAAACAGAGCCCCTCTTCTTTACTGGCTCTGGAGTCATATCTTATCTTTCTTGAACGAACTTATCCCCATCATACAGAAATTCTTTTGGGAAAGAAATCCCACCTAGACTCAGCCAAGGCCACCTAGACGAAAATGGCTGCTCTCGAGCTAAATCTTTTCACCCTTTTTTGTCTCTTTCCACCTATTTCAAAGTTGGCTTTGCTTAACACTAGTTTGATTTGAGAAGAAGAACAAGTTAGCATCATCCATATGTACTTGTTCGGGATACGTGGCCCTTCCAGTTTCAAGAGAAGATCATTCACTTTTGATTCGGAAAAAACATTTTTCGAGATTGGCTTGGTAATCACTCCCTGTTCGGTATCGGTTCGTGATGTCTAAGTGCAAGCCCCTGTAATCAAGCTTAATGCCCGGGCTTATTAAAGCTCTTTCAAGAGCTGTTAGGTAATCCAAGTGCATTAAATCCAAGTCTTTTCCTCTCTTTGAGAGCTCTTACAGCAAGTGCAAACCAACTAAAAGCAAGAGTTGGGGTTGATTTCGTATTCCCTACCGTCTCGTAATCCTTGGCATTTACACTCCTTGAGAAAGCCTTGGGCCTATCCCCGCCTTTTCACTGACCTAGTCAAATGCCTTTAAATAGAAAGGAGAAAGGTCATTGAATGCCCGGGCAGTTAACGCTCTTGAAAGCGCTCTTAGGAAATCCAAGTCTTGCATTCAGCGGTTTAACTGTCTTTGAGATCCCTGAAGAGGCCTACGAAGGCGGTCTGCTGCGGTGTAAGTTCAATTTGCTTACCAGAAAAAGTCTTATTCTAAGATTCCCCTTTCGCTTCGCTCAAGTAACTTCGTACCTTTCTAAGACAATAGTCTTACACTGAGACAAGTCTGTTAGCCAAGAAGAATGAACCAGATGATCCAGAAAATAAACCAGGGATTCCTCCGCCTAACCTAAACTAGTAAGTCCAACTGTAGGCTCTTGAGTCTGATACTAGTTCCTCTCTTACGCAATTTATCAATCCGCATACGAATAGGTAAATTGGTCTAGTGAGTATGGGAGCTAGAGATATGGTACTAGATTGTGAATATGGGAGTGAGTATGGGAGCTAGTGAATATGGAGTATGCCTATATCCCTAGCCAACGTGTGTAACGAACGAGTGTACGTGTGCTTAGTAGCTAGCGGTGCCATTCCCGCGGGATGGGTGCCATATTCCACTTCCCTTGATGCCAGCGTGCATGTAAGCAACGAACGTGCGTAACCACCGGGTCTTGCTAACGGGTTTAGTAAGCAACGAACGAGTGTCTTGCCTTAGACTATAAAGGGAATAGGCTTTTAATCGGCTAACTGTGAACTAAGAGCTTGTGAAATCGGGTAAGTAAGTTAAGTAAAGGGTAGCCCTCTTTCTTATCTTAGTAGAAGGAGAATCTGCCAACTAAGAGTAGAAGCTAGGGTTAGTAAGCTGTAATATGGTTCTAGATAAGGGAGTTAGGAAGCTAGATATGATACTAGATATGGGAGCTAGATGGAATATGTTCCTAGATATGGTAACTGTATAAGCTAATAGCCTGTTATTACCCCAGGTATGAATAGATAGCATTCCTTCTTAGAAGTTGAGAATCTGGAAAGAAGAGTTAGGAAGCTGTAATCTGGACTGGATAAGAAGAAGAGGTCCAAAGGCTACTCTTCGTCTGGGGAAAAGCCCTCTTCGTCTGGACCGTCTACCTCCCTTCCCCTGGCTCCCCCTTTCTTTTCTGCCCATTAAGTTAAGGAAGGGCGGCTTAACTGCCGAACCTCTGAGTGGTATTCCCTTGGCTTCACCCGAAAGAGAGATTCTGAAGTGGAATTCTGCTCTAGGCGAAAGACAAAGCAATATCTTCTGTTCCACAGCGAAAGACGATGGAAAAGGCTGCTTGTAGGCGTGATCTTTCACGATTCCCTATTTCTATCATAAGAGAATCAATCTCGTAGCCTGGCTAAGTAGCTGTCTCAGAGCCTTTTGATGGAGGTTAGATCTCAAATAGCTTAATCCAGGTAAGGTTCGACGAACTGAGTGGAAAGACTTCCGTTCTGCCTCTAGAATCGAAGAAAAGAGGAAAAGACCACGACAAGTCATACCCCATCTTGTTAACGTGAACTCTCATTGAAAAGAAACCGTATCTGGAACTCTTCCTGGAAATCCTAGTTAAGTGAAATAGGCTAAGAATAGTGCTTGACATAGATGGATAAGCCACAGGTAAAGGGGCAGTGTACTCTAAATCTTACCTTACTCTCATTTTACACGGTTACTGGGGCTGAATAGAGGGAACCCTTAGGACTGAAACTAGATAGCTGGCAGAAAGAGGTTCTATTAATAATGCTAATTAGATGAGAGGGATCTAACCTTTATTCTTGATTGATCGGTGTGATTGCATTTGCATCAACTAAACCGGAAAGTAGGCGTGTGCAAAGAAGGAACTCAAAGTCACTACTTTTCTTGCTGGGCTCTAATATTGAAATGAAAGCAAGGCGTAATTGCTTGCTGCACTTCGCGCGCAGGAACGGATCTTAGCCAATGACCGGCTTAGGCTTTCGCGAGAGCACCAGTAGGCGCGCGTAGGTGGGTTCCCCCCTATTTTAGGGCTGCTAGACTTGGGTGGGTCTAAGCACGGGAAATGCGCCATGCAAGAGACCGTTAAGCAGAGCCTTGTCGGAACATCGGGTTGCCTAAATTGTCGGATGATGGGGGTCGATGCTTACATACGCACAGAACTGCTATGCGTCGGATATGTTGGCTTATCGATAAGGTTGCTTTTTCGGTATGAGGGCTCAGTAAGACTTGGGCATGACAAGAGTGTCAGCCAAGTTCGTTGGCATGTAATGCCTTAGCGAAGGAAGAGATGCCTTGCGCTGCGTGGAACCATGTTCCTTTATTCATGCGGCGGAAGCTAGCGACAAAAGATAAGGCCAGCACAGTAGATGTCTTTACGGGACGGACGTGTTTGAGACTGAGTCTAGGATCCTTGTCTCCCAGGTTGGGGCCGGCGCTATGCAGACGGATGGTGATCCTTAATTTCCTCTCATAGCAGCCTGTGTTATACCCATATCTCGATGGTCTCCAACAACTAGCTCAGTTGAGTGAAGTAGTTGGTCAGACGAAAGTCAGCCTAGAAGGAATATAATTTCCCTTTTTTTGGTATAGTTTATCTCAAGTATGGAATTCTCTCCACTTGCACGCTTACTAGATAGGCTAGCTTTGGTGCTATGAGTGCTCTACTCAAAAAGGGGAGGGACTTTTTCTTGCCTGCTTCTGGCGGTTTATCTCTGAACGAATCGACGACGAGCGCTCACTGTTAGTGTTTGCAACCTAAAGGTCAAAATGAAACTGTTTGCTCTTGGGCGGAGAGTCGGGACTAGTTCTTTCAGTGGCAGAATGGGGCGGAACCGATTGAAGAATCATCAACTCAAAAAGGGTAAAAAAGATGTGCCCTTTCTCTTCGATCTCCAGACCAATTGAAAGCAGTTCCGTAAGTAGGGATTGTAGGCTAAGAAGTTCTCAACTAGTTCTAGTTCCCAGCCATCCAGTTAGATATGTATAGAAAGTTCTTTCCCCTGGGGAACTTTTTCATACCTTCTCCTTTCAAGTCACTTCTGGCATCTAGTTTCATTGGATTCTTGGTGGATAGGGTTTCATAGGTCCCTAGGCGGGGATAGGTTGCTTTCAGTCCTCCTGCCTTTCCATACATTGGGAGTTCTATTCCATCCTGAATCAGTGTCTTTTCCATGAGAGGACTTGATATCAGATTATATGGTAGGTCTAAATAGATAGATTGATTCATGCTTTCCTTATAGACTTCTAAAATAGGATAGCTTTTCCTATATGGAGTAGGATTTCTTCTTGAAACTGCTATTGAGTTCCCTTGCCCTTGGATGGTAGGCCAGGGAAGAAATGCCATCGGTCAGTCCGAGTGGGAGTCTGTTCCGGTCAAACGGAAGAAAGGCGAGCAAGACAGCGTTAGTGCATTGATGCCCAGAATTAGCTTTGACTGGTATAGAATCAGCTCCTAGTCTTAGTTAGCTCTCCTAGCTGCACATTCATAACTATTATATAAGAGTCTGGCATCAGTCAATCTTCTTTTCACAAGCATTGAAGAAGGGTTCTGCAATTGAATCAGAATGAAAAGCATTAGCAGGCTCGATGTAATTGAGCTTTAGCGGTAGGTAAGCTAGGCCCCAAGGCCAGCTATCGTAAGTAACCCGATCTAATAATAGCATGAGAGAAGCATTTTCCAGTTCGAAAGTTATTAGGGTTAGGAAATCCTGTGCCCAAAACCAGTTTCCATAAAGTCAAAAAAGTCTGTGCCCCCAAGAATGTCCTCAGCGAAAGCATGCCCTTTCTTTTAGTTTGTTTTTTTTATAAAATAAGCAGACAAGTGAACACTTTATACAATACAAGGAGAATGGATGAGGATTCAAACCTACGAATTCCGATCGACTAGGGTTTGGTATGATTTTTTACTATTTTACTTTTCCGGGGCGAAGGAGTGGGCATCGGAGCAGGTGGAAAAGCCAACACCTATTGGTTGAGTGTAGAGAGTCTTGGTAGTTTTTCTGAGGGTCGATGCAATTGAAGGCGGCTTTGACTCATGTCTATAGCCAGTTGCTAGCCCATCAAATTACAGCGGTTTACTCTGTTCTTCTTTCTTTTCTCATTGAAAGGTTTATCCCAGGATTCCATGGCCCAGGACATACCAGGCTAATGGAAGTCTTGCTGTGACCTGTGCGACCTATTCTAGTGCGCCTAGGGCTGGGGTGCTGCCTGAAGCTCCCCACTCCATTCATGAATAAACTCCGGCATAGACTTACAATTCCATTCATAGGTCTACCGAGGGATTCCATCTCGTAGCCCACCTCCCTCTCATAACACAATGCGTTCGATGAGACCCTTTAACCCCATCTTCACTCCTAGTTTCATAGACCATCAGTAAATTCGCTACATCCTGAGTTCACTTCTCAGGTAAGCGACCAGTAGAAACATAGCCTTCCAGAGTTATATTACCTGGAGGGGCGTCTTCTTGGGACGAAGAACCCAACTCCACCGGAAGCTGTAGTCCGAGAGGACGAGGAAGCCCCTGGTGGGGCATGTCTGATCCCATAACCCCAAAGATTCTCTTCTCCTTCTTAGGTCGGTCTTCAGAGTTGGAAAGAGATCTTCCCGTCATATATCCACTCCCGAAGACGGATCGTTTCATCCCCGTTGGGTCGGTCCTGCACTCTTCCTAGACAGAGGCCACAGGTGGTAACTTAGCGGTAGACACCAAAGAAATTTCTTATATCTGGTAAAAAAAGAAGATCACACTCACCGGGATTGGGCTTGGTAAGGAAGATTGATACGAACCGATCACACCTAGAAAATAGGGGCTAAATCGATGTAGGATAAGCTCCAATATCAGATAGAAGATGCCAATTGAAGCGCATGGGCTATAGTTGATACCACCGGGAAGACAACCCACCACTGGAACTTGCTTAGCTCTCGCTCCGCTCGTTCCCACCTGTCTTCTTCTCACTCCCGCTAGCTAAGAAGAGCTAAAATCCCGATGTCTAAGGTAAGGTTCTATCCGCCCTTGCTCACTGCACTCGCTTTTATTTCAGGATTGAGCTAAAGCTGGAATTCCTTCTAGAGAATGAGAAATATCAGTCAGTCTCGAATACATATTCCAACCAATCGTCCAGGCAAGCATTCCCCTAGCTTAGCTGGGAGATCGAAAAAGTAGGCCAAAGGCAGCAATGCTATGAATTTTTTATTGAGCTGACTGGACTGAACAGAACTAGATCCGCGTCTGCACGATATTATGACTTAGCACTGGGGCGAAAGATGTTTCTTTTGCACCCTTTTTTTTTGGGGTCACTTCTTGGGAGACTGCTAAACTAAGGTAGGGATCGACTACTGCAGGGTCAGGTCAAATCCAACTGATGTGATGGGGATTCTTCGAAAGAGAAAAAAGCGCGAGCTGCCTTCCAAGTTTATTTTTACCTTAGACGCTATCTTGAGATCAGTCCTTTGTTTCTTTCTTCTCTTCCTTCGGTCGAGCGTAATAGCTGGCACTGCCAATGAATGAGACCTCTCTCAGACAGACCTCGCACCCACTGGGTACGTTAAGGGATCGTCTAATCGAGAAAGCTGGACAGTTCTTTTCTCCCCGATCCTCGATCGATGACAAAAGGCAAAAAAGCTGCTCCACCCAGATCAAACCGCCCATCCAGCTCTCCCAAAGCCTCGTCCCCCAGGACAGACGCGTCTATCACGAAGAAGGTTTGGCATCCATCTATATGCTCCCTCCAATGCGTACAAGGCTAGGCAGTATCTCGACTGGTAAGGAGAAAATAAAGTACGGTACCTCTCCCTCACTTCGATAATGCTTTCCAGCGAGCGGATAGAAGATGAAGGAGGGGAAGGGAATCAAATCAGCAGGAACCACTTCTCGTTTTTCGAGGTCGTCGGGCACCGTTCATCGGATAGGCGGTAGAGTTCCGGCATAAGTAAGAAAGAGGTAGGGCACACTCACTTAGCCAACATTGAAAAGGAGGTGTCCTCAAAGCTAGGAGGCGGGAAAGGAAGCCCACTCGCGCATTCATTGCAAAAGACTGGATGGATTGGCTCTGCCCCTCTGATGTGGGATTGGGGCATTCTTTTCATTCCCCACCTTTGTGACTTGTTGGGTGTTATGAGCTAAGGGGCGAGGTCAAGGGAAAGATTGATATCTATGATGACTGGCGTGAGGTAGCGGGTTGGTCAGACGATTGGCCTCAGAAGGAGATCTAGGGAGCTTTCTCTTCCTCAGCACCAAGGCCACACGGACCACTGACCCCCCAATCTTTCCCGTGGAACAACGAAGAACAAAGGCGGGTAACGGTAATGGCCGGAGATGAGCGATGGACGGAAAGATGCCTCAACCATTCTATTTATTTATTATAGGAAGCCTGTGGCATTGAAAAAGAGACCGAAAAAAGGAGGAAACAAGGCCGAAACCCCCCAAGAGTTCTTGTCAACATGTCCTAAATCCTATGGGCCGATCAAGATTCATATTCAGTATGTACCTAATAGTTGTATGGAGATGCCATTCTTTAAAGGCTGGAAGCCGAGGTCATCAGGTTGAATAGGAGGGTTTGGAAGGGGGGGAAGCAGTCCCACCAGTAGCGCTCCCTCTAGAATTAAGGAAGCAGCTGCTTTCAGTCTTGGAGAGGAGATATAGAACTATTCGTACGTACGGAACCTGTAAGGGGAAGGTTTCTTGGAAGGGAGAGTCCCAGTGAACAGTGGAAGCGGATTCGTTTGCGTAGTTCACTACAGGAATACTCATCTAAGGCCTGCGCTTGGCTTGTTCCTCCGTTTGATCTGTTGTTTAAGATCAAGGAATGTGGTGTGGGAATTGGAAGTGAGTTGGGCCTAGGTTTGCTCATTCCGTCTGCTGCCCCTGCCATTGCTTCTCCAAGTCCAGGCTAGGGAGGCCTCTTCCTTCCTTTCTCCAGTTTGCAATTGAATTATCCACTATAAATATAAGAGGGGGGGGGGGAGGCCCGGCGTTAGCTTCTGCTCTCTCTTCGGTAAGGACCCTTATTCCTTGGTTCAGGATTGGTCCGTATAAAAAGAAGGGCTGCTTGCTGTTTGAAAGGGGCGCCCTAAGTCTTTCTTGTCTTAAGGGAGCGGATAGGCCAATTGGACTTAGACCAATGGCATCTCTTCATGTGGATTCTGGGGTTGATCAAATCGTAGGGAACCGGATGCTCAAACTGTACCGAATTATCTTATCTTAGCTCCAACGGTCTGCCCATAGAAAACGCAACAGGGCATCCCTCATCTATTTTCAATGCGTCGTGCCGCCCCTCTGAATAGATTTTCCTAATAAAAACCCTTTTTACGCAGTGGAAGGTTTCCACAACTCAACGCTGCACCTCCTTCACGTAGTCCCTGTGTGAGTCGGCAGCCTCATTCCTCTCAAACCTGAAAGGGATTGTGAACAAGAAAAGAAGTGTGACCTTTTCTGTGGGCTTTCGAACTCTCCTTCCTACTACTCTTTCACAAGATAGCTTCTAGAAAGGGAGACTGGCTCTTTTCGCGACTCCGTTGCGATGCGAGTCTAGTGGACTGCCTTTCACAAGGGAAAGCTAGAAGAGACGAGGGAAGGAATCCGATCTTGCCTTGCCAGAGTCGCTTTCCGTGAAATAGCCTTTATCTCATCGCGGTTGAGGAAGTGAGTTCTCGATTGAATCTTTTGCGGCACCCTTCGAGAACTCAAAACGAAACGAAAACAATTATATATATAAATAAGCTATTAATTCCGGACATTCGCTAAGATTCCCTAACCAAAAGAGGGGGCACTCAAGACCTGGATACTCTAAAACAAGACCACCACTTCCCTTCCCGCAGAAGAGGAAGAACAAGAGTCTGGTTGCGCTTCGGGATATTATGTGAAATAGCACCCTCTTCCCTTAGTCTTAGTATAGTAAAGTAAGCTGGCGGGCGGGGTCAGAATTAGTATGATTGCATTGAAGTAGTCCGGTACGCGTAGGTAAAGAAAACAATCCTATAGCTTGAGTGACTGAAGACACGAACGAGACTAAGATCAGGGAGAGAAGACTTGTTGCAAGCTACAGCGCAACCATCGAAGTCAGTCACTATTTCTATCCGGGAAGACTGGAACGAGAAGAATAAGAATGACTTCAGTTCGCGAGCAACCTCTCCTTTCATTTCCGTCGAGCTTAGATCTTTCCTCTCCTTATCAGTCGAGCGACTACGTCCCTTCTACCGATAGGGAAAGGATGGAGAAAGACTTGCTTAGCCCAAGCCTATAGCGTAAGCGCTTACAGAGAATCCGATAAGGCAAACAACAGGGCCGGGAGAGGCTCGGAGATCTCGAGCGAGAGCAGCTCGACCGTTAGGGTTCCGGGAGCTTCGCGCGAAGCCTGGGAGTATATGACTCCTCGTTCCGTTCGGAGGGATATAACTCAACGAAAGTTGGGCTTGTGTTAAGCATATTGGTTTTGATGATTTCAAGTGCTATTTTGTGCTCTAAAAAGTTGAGAAAACCCGTGAAAAACGTCCTAAAATCGTTAATGATAAAAAATAAGATATAATATGAAATTAAATAAGTGCAGAAAAAGAACCAGTAGCGCGAGAGTCCTCTCACTTCGTTCGAGAGGTGCCACAGACAGGAAACGAGTCCTCTCACTTCCTTGCGGGAGTTCGAGACCCGAACGAAACACCGGTGAATCTAGAGGACTATCAAAAGGACAGACCTTGGGTTGCTTTCATTCGAAGCCTGTGCCAAGCTCGTCATGAGGATAGTTTCGTTTTGTGTTAATTGAGTTGAGAGTAGAGTTTCTAATATACGAGTCAGGTTTGAGCGTATAGTTGAGTTGAGTTTTGTGTTAAAGGAAATATAGAGGACTCTAAGGGAGAACGCGCTCGAGCGTAGGTATAGGAGGGGGTTATTAATACGTCATCGAAGGAGTCATTATATAAAAACTCCTGACGCGCTCGCATTACATTAGGTTTAGGTAAGGTAATAGTTTCGGTATATATATAATAATAGATACTTCCTGCGCTTGCTTAAGCAACTTGACTTGACGCGCTTCGCTTGCTGCGGCGCAGAAAACGCTCCGCTCCTTGCTAGCGCTACCGTCGCTAGCGCAACAACGTTGTCTGACGACTACCGTAGCTAACGCTAGTCAGACTCTATTGCCTATCGGATTGCAGGCTACTTGGATCACTAGCCCTTCCTTCAACAAGCTCCAGGTAAAGTGCTTGCCTTAGCTGCGTCAGTAGAGCCTAACCTTTCTATTTAGTAAAGCGCGCTAGCTTCAATCAAAGATCTCATTGCTAAAGCGCTATCTTCAATCAAAGAGCGCACGAACGACTCGCTTCCTTCTATTCTTCAGCCCTTCGGGATAATGCGATGCTTCTGGTCTCCTCGCTTAGTTCGACTGACTCCTTTCTATTTGGTAATGCTCGCTAGCTTCAATCCGATAGCGCCTTAACGAAAGTGCATCCTCGGGTAAACCAGGCCGGGCGGACACCGATTTTGTTTCTGGATTCTGAACAACCACACTAGTGCTTAGCTGCAAACCTACCTGCTAGTTTTGAGATTATCGAGAATCTTTTTTTTAGCTGAGCAACCTAGACCACTTTCCGTCAGTCTGTTTTCTTCATCGAATAGCCTTTTTTCTGTTCCAATCAACAGGCAAGACATTCAGTATCCCAGAAATATATCCCGGAGTTAATTCACCTAGTAGTTTTTCCACCAACACAGAGCGACTGCCCCGTTGGAAATTGCTATTTCCGGACAGCCCTACTTACGATTATAAGGTAAGGTGCAGACACAACTAACCGTAAGAAAGCGATCCAGTGCGGGAAGCAACAAAGGGGTGAAACGAACTTTACACAGCAGCTTCCGTCTGGTCCGACACGCCAGTGAGTATTTCTTTCTCAATGTTCTTTGTATACGAAAAATTACTTCTGCGAGATGGGATCATCCAGTCTACTTCCAACAAAAGCTTATCTGTAAGCAATGGACTGATCGATCCGGATCCTCTTCTTTTTCTTCGGCGCGGAAAAAGACCTTTTCATCATCTGTTGATGCGTCTTTCGCATCTACTTCTACATCATCTTCTGATTGATGCTGGGGATTAGGATGATGGAGAAGTGGAATTACGAGAAGTAGTCCCGCTACCCTAACTAAGTATCTTCCCTCTCTCTTCTAACGCCTAGCGGACGACCCCTCTCCCTTATAGAGTAGAGAACATAGACCCAAACCACTCTTGCGAGCCCTTGCTTCTTTCCTATGGTATGGGTCCCTCAGGCCGGGGGTTGAACACACCGATCTGTCCTAATAGATAAGATAGTGCATCCATGTATTTGGAAAATACTCGTGCCCCGGTGTCCGATGGGGAACTCTAGTATGATAATTTTCTCCCAGCACCCGCTGTGGAAGAATAATTAGCAGTCGAAGACAAAGAAGAAGTCTCGCGGCTGTTAGCAGTGAAGAAGAAGTCTGTAGATGTTGCTGTTTCAGCAGTGCTGTAAGGTAAACCGAGCCTGCTGTCCACAAGGTAGCAGTCCCAAGCGGACAGACAAAGAAGTGGATAATCTGATCTTGAAATAGGTCCGGATATCCCGTCTGTCTGGCCGTTGATTCTTTATTCATAATTCCCCTCTATCTTGGATAGCCTATATTATATAGGTAAAGGGAATAGCCCTACTCATCTAGGGCCGGTCAATGCAGCACAAACTATATAGCAATAGGCTATCTTTCGCTAACGCCCCTACTACTCGTACTCGTCTAGGGCCGGTCAGTCACTATAAGCTATTTCATCGGTATCCGTATCCGTTGCTTAACCGCCAGTACTGTCTGTATCGGTGCTTCTTTCACTGAACTCAATCACTTGACTTGCTCTTCGCTTCGAATATTGCTTCTGTTTTCTAGCTCCGGTCCTGTAACCGGATCCCTAAAGGAAGAAAGATCCGGACTGACTGCCTAATTCCTACTCTAAATCTGCCTTACGGGGAGCGAAGCTTCGGAACTCCTGGGTAGGGGAAGGTGAGCGGAGCGGAACTAAGATATAAATCAGAATGAAATGAATTTCCAGCTTTCGCCGAACGGTACTTCTTATATTTATTCTTTCGCTCACTGATCACTTTACTTAACTTACTATATGCTATTTCCTACTCTTAATTCACCTTAAGGCGAGTGAAGTGACCAAACAAGCACGAAAGCCTATTGCTATTGAGTTAGCTTGCCTTAGCTATTCAGTTTGATTGCTCATATCGATACTCACTATGGAGATTTAGTGTTCCGTGAGCGAAAGCCGGTGCTTATATGGTTATTCCGATAGTCCGGTGAACATGAAATGAAATAGCCTATGATGCTATTTTGTCGTATATAGTGATCTCATCTACGGATTGAGTACTATAAACTAAGATGAGAGTGAGTGAAGACTGATTCCTGGGCCTTCTTCTTCTCGTTCGTGCTCAATCTATATTGAGTATATATTACTAGCATTTCTCTTATAGGCAAGCCTAAGCGCCAACAAAGAACCAAGGGACTGGCTTTGATAGACTACTTAACTTAAGGGGACCAAAAGGAGGTCTCGTCTTCAATGTCAGATCTTTCTTTCAGTGGCATGCATTTATACAAGACGATTATCGAGTAGGTTCCCACTGATACGTGTGATCTCTATCTGTATTAAGTTTCAAACCTTGATCCGTTCCACTCGCTTGCGGATTCTTTTCCTCACATCGGATTGGTCTGGCAAGGATGATCTCCTCTAACGGCTGGCTATTTGAAAAAGCGATTCTTATTCCGCATAACGTTCTTAAATAAGATAAGGGGTCATGGTGACACTGATCAATTGGCATCCTCGTCCTCCTTCTTAGACCGGAGGCTGCGCCTCTTCCTGCCGGTATTGTTTTAGCGGAGTCACCACACATGAAGCGAGATAGAACATCTCATCCTACCTTTCTCGTTAGCGTCCTCCCCGGTTGAAGAAAGGTGAACCTCGGGCCTTAGCTAAATGCTGCCACCTCCTGATGAGACCTGAGCGACTACAGGATCCGCTGGTTCAAGCTCACCTACAATCAGGGCTTATTTCGAGGCTATGATAGGCGAGCAATCACGCAGACATGCTTTCTATCTATAGGCAATTATTTTGCAAGTCTTTGTGAGAGCTGGATGAAACGGATTCTGAACTCATCCACCAACCAGAAGTCCCGAATCCGGAAAAGGGTTTCCTCGAGTAAAGATTAGGCTTAGTGGAAGGGGGTAGTCAGCTTCCTTCCTAAGGATGAGAGGTCGAAGCTTGATGAGAAAAGTACTCATGTCTGTGAGCGATGCCTATAACTTTGATTCTTATTATCCGATACACCTCTCTCATTCAATTCAACTTCATAAAGAATCTGAGGGTGGATTGAATCCGGCTCTTTAGCCCTTTTTTTGTGGCAAGCCACCATTACTTTACTTACGTTCAATGAACCCGCTATAAATAGTTAATGTCTAGAACTTAGGGTGAGATACGCCTCATTGAGGCGGGTAAGGTAGGGAGCTCGATTAGTTGCTGCTAGCGATGGTAGTACTCGCTCTCAAACTCACTACCAGTATCGCAGGGAAAAAAGTAAGCATCCAAGAGCGAAGCCCCTGTATGTGGGCGGGTGAATTCCATTGCGATCGAAGATCTTAGGGCAAGGACGGTCTTGGTCTAGAAAGTAGAAAGTGACTAGTTCGGGAGTCTCCACCTGAATACCTCACCGCACCGGTACCGGTTATGAGCCACATTCAGCGAAGAGTTGCTGGTCTTTGTCCCCATTATCAATTTCAAGGTAAATAAAAAACATAACAAAAACTTGAATTCTATGATAGCGGGAAGAGAATGAGACTGATTTCTACAAGAAAAGGACTGATCCAATCATTGCTACAAGGCAGGTCATCCGTACGAAAGCATGAATTTTCCGGTATCATTGCTGGTGGAAAGATCCCTATCCACATCCCGAAGGAGAACCTCCTAATGAAGGACAGCTATCACAGGTGAACAAGTTCGCGAATTCCCTTACTTACCTTACTGGGTTGTGAACTAGTGTCTCAAGCCACGCTTTCTCAATCTCAATCATCTAGCCCGACTTTCGACAGGTTTTAATTGAAATCATTCCCATCGATTGGCATACCTTGTAAAAGCAGAACCTCGTGCAAGGAGTGAGATCTTTACCCTCTAGGTACTTGGATATGGATCTTACCCTATTCAACAAGCCAGCCAATAGAATAGATAGATCGGCATTACCTCAACGCTCTCACGTCTAGCCTTCCTTCTCAATCTTTGGGACAGCGAGAATTGGCCCCCTCTCTATCTTTCAAGGCGGATCCACCTCTCCCTCGTTATGATTGGATCATCATCAGTCCGAAACGGGATATATCCGTCTTTTTCATCTGTTTAGGCAACCACTGGGGACAAGTTCACTTGCTCGTCCGAACCAAAGATCATACCCTTTCTTACACCTATTACCATTACCAAGTACCTCAATTCGGGGTCAAGATAGGGCAATAAATAACCACAGTTTGGTTAGACTACTCTGCCTGAGGCCTCGGTTAATAAGTTAGGAGTGACTTCTCTTTCCTCTCCCAGCGCATCTAGATCTAAGGCACGCTTTTATATGATATATCTGCTGTCTCCATCCACGCAGCTACCATGCTTTCCATGCCATGAGATGAAAAGAATGAGACAAAGGCTCAAAAAAGAGAAAACGGAATCACAGAACGGACAGCTGCTGCTCGTAGGGATGTCTTTCATTAAAAGAGGGATCTTCGGGATATGGATTTTGATCTTCACCGGGGACAGGTGGGGCTAAATCAAAGAATAGGCCAAATTCTTTACTTCAAATCTGATCTGACTTTCTTTATTTGTGCCCCACATTCAAGCCATGAGACCCTCGAAAGAACTGTTTTAGACGCCTCGCGGCCCCGATAAATATATATTTGATTACAACCAATGCTAGATTGAACCGCCCATAAAGGCAGCACGAAGAAAGTCGACTAAGAGCTGCCTTGTCAACTAGTGCCTCAAGTCAAGCTGCGCTAGCACTCCAATGAAATACCGAATTGCTCAGTCTCGCTATCTAGACTGAAAACTTTGATTTACCTGGGCTTCTGCCTTTAATCCTTGATTCTTTCTAAACTTCTGCCTCAAGCCCTTAGTAGACTTATCTCCACATCTCGGTGCTGCTACCGTACTGGCCTTTGTTTGGTCCGAATGTGAGACGGAGACTACTTGTCGTCTTTGATCGATGCCGACTTCGGTCATTTCATAAAACAAGTCTGCCTAAAGTAATACGGGAACTCTCGGTAGCACCACTTTTCAATCCATTCGATCGGCTTTAGCCTAATCAAGGACAAGAAGTAAGCTATTCCATGAGTGCGAACATGTCCATCAGTCGCTTTTGCCGGTGATGACTTGGAAGCAAGCTAACTTGATCCGTTCCACCGAAACAGGGATAACTAATTAAGCCAACCGGATGTAACAATAAGAACAGAAGGCTTGCCTTTGCTACTTCTCCTTCTTCCTTCTATCTATATAGATAGCTATCTATTAAGCTATTAAGGTAGGGTTCAAGTTCTCTCTTCGCGATGTCGGACAGAACTCCAGTTCTTTGGGACGAAGCTCAGGTTCGCCCTCATTGTATTCGAAGCAATATCTAGTGACTGTGACTTTCCTATTAGGAAATCGTGATGAGAGCCATTGGGAAGCGGCTCCCTAGTGGATTCTGCACTCCTTCAGCGAAGGCCCAACCAACTACTTTATTTAATTCATTATTTCGTGTGGAAGGCATTATATGGACGAAGGAAGCGACAGCGCTCGCCTTGACTATCGAGGGTAGTGGACTCTTTGTCTTGTGCATTGAAAAGCTTAGTCACTTGATTAATGAGAGGGTCCGGAATAGGAGCTGGAAGGCCATCAAGCCTGGACGTAGGTGCCCTCCAATCTCGTTTTCTTTGCCGACGATTTGTTACTTTTTGGTGAAGCGTCAGAAGAGCAAGCTGATGTTATGTTGGAATGCCTTGAGGAGGTTACTGAGATCTCTGGGCAAAAGGTGAGTATTGAGAAAGATAGAATTATGGTCTCTAAAAAGACTTCTAGAGCGACTACTAATATAATACCATTCATGAATGTTCCCGAATTCCGATTACTTCGACTCTCGGTAAATAATTGGGTCTTCCTTTAAGTATGGACAGAGTCACCAAAGAGACATAAATAAAGGGAATTGCTGGATAAGGTTAAGGGTCGTTTGGCCGGTTGGAAAGCCCATCAGCTGTCTATAGCCGGAAGAGCTTTATTAATCCAATCCGCTGCTAGCCTTATTGCCCTTTCTCAGCTGCAGACAGCAAAGTTGCCCAGTAGTAGCTGGACGGTTACCACATTTCCTTTGGGGTCAAGTGGCATTTAGGAGATCAAAAAGAGAGTAGACCTGCCATTTTTTATGATTACATTGTGTATCTGCATGAGGGTGGTACCCCCTTCTTGTAGATGACCCAATCACGTTTTCACAAGCCATAGGTGGAAAGGATTTCTCGAGGTGGTATGATGCAATTAAGGAGGATATTCACTTCCATGGACAAGAATAAGGTTTAGTTGATTAGAGTTGCCTGAAGGAGCCAAGCCCGTATGGTGTAAATTGATAAGACCAAGAGGGACTCAAAAGGCAAGATTGAGAGATACAAGGCCAGGCTTGTCGCCAAGGGGTTCACTCTGAAAGAGGGCATTGACTACACTGAGACCTTCTCTCCGGTTTCTAAGAAGGACTCACTCAGGATAATCATGGCTTTGGTGCCTCATTTTGACTTAGAGCTTCACCAGATGGATGTGAAGACGGCTTTCCGGATCTACAGGAGAAAGTGTACATGGGCCAACCCTTTCCTTTGGCTTCTCGCAGGAGGGCAGCGAGCATTTAGTGTGCAGATTAAGGAAGTCGATATACGGACGAGTCTTCCCGTTACGTTAGTGGTACCTCAAATTCTATGAGGTGAGAATGACCTAACTAACCTACCTTTGGGTTTAAAACGATGTTATCAGTGTATATACGGTCAGTGGGAGCAAAGTTCTCTTTCTAGTCCTATATGTTGACGACATACTGCTTGCTAGCTGTGATCTGGGGATGTTGCATGATACGAAGGCACTCCTCATAAGGAACTTTGAGATTGAGGATATGGGTGAGCCTCATATGTCATTGGCATTGATAAGGGCCCGCCCAACCAACCCATAGCTGGATTCAGACATCAAGGCCGGGAAGAAGCAAGGGTGTATACCATACATAATACCTAATTTGACACTGATCCAATCGGTAAAGGAGGTGGACCTTATTCCAAATTTCCACCCAATCCTAATGCAGTAGCTCACCGAAGGTAGGCCCTCACCAATAGCAAGCAAGGGGGGACTGGGTTGTAACAGCATAAGTCGTTTCCTAAGCACCACCTACATGTGGCAAACAGGAGGAAAGTCAATTAATGTTTACCAATATATGATATTGTTTATCTTGATCCATCAGTCGAAGCTTTCCCTTCGCTCAGTTCCATACGTAGATCCTCCTGCATCAGTCACATACCTAGAAGCGTAGATAGAGACAAGGGCAGGGACAAGGTAGGAGCATAGCTTCTTGCATATCCAGATCGAGATGCTCACCTTCATGAGAATGATCCAGTCCCAGGCGTAGAGCCGGTTGAACGACCTGTAGATTATCTATCAGGTGGGTTCAGTAGTTGGTTCAGAGGCTCTATATGCACTATTATATGATGCACCTATAGCATGCATACCTAGCCGCGCCGCCTAGTAGAGTCAACTGTAGCAGATCCTATAAATCAATACCCTGTTATAGGTCCAGATCCTCCAGCTTCGGTAGCGTACCTAGTAGCGTAGCATAGACAGTCGCATATCCAGTACGAGATCTAGATCCATATCGATCCATCACCAACAGCACTAGCTTATCCGGATACGGATACACCAACCACCTATAGCAGCTTAAGAAGCAAGGGTAGCCACACAGCTTCATTGGTTCCATATCCGCGTATACATACAGGAGATCCATCTTTCATATAGAAAGCCAGTAGCTGCTAAAGCAGAGACAGATGCAGCAGTTGATGCTTGCTCGACTTTTGACACATCCCTCTTCTCTTGAACACGAGTCCATACCCGGTAGACCCAGGAGCAGCAGAAGGATTTGGGGAAAGAAAGGGAAGAAAGCGAGCGAGTAAGCATAAAGCATAGTGAGAGAGGAAGGAAAGAAGGGTAGATATCGCAAGGTAAGGGGAGCTACACGTTTGCCCTATCGCTGTCTCAGGCACTTTTCCGATGCCATATAAAGAAAGATAGAAACTCCATAGTAAATGAATAGTCAATATGCCCTAAGGGATAGGAATGGAGGGACGGGAAGCCCTAGCCTTCGCTATCGCTATCCACTACTGACTGGTAAGATAAGATAGAAATGCATCTTATATGCTCGCTCACTTCTCCCACCCAGAGGATAGAGACCTTCTCACTGCAGACGATAAGACGTTACGCCAACTATTATCTTATCATAAGTTGCTCCGAAAAAAGATAGATTGTCTCCCCCGAATTGAACCTTCTCGTTAACAAAGTTAACTAGCTTATCGATTCTTCGCTTCCTCATGCCTTTGATCATGAATGGTCGCTTACCCTGGAATCAGATAGGCAGCAACTTCCGAATTCGTTAGCCTTTCAGTCTTCCAGATCTTCCCCGGCATGTGCTCTATCAGCTAATCATTCCCTTCCCTCCTACCTGATTGGTCTTCGCTCACTTCATACCGAAGCATATGGGAAAGGAAAAAGGAAGTCTGCTGGCACAGAAGCTATCCTGACAGTACTTTCTCTATCCCCCAAGCTGCTAACTAGGTTGACTACTCGCTAACAGTTTTGCTCTCATATGCTGTCTGGTACAAATAATCATTCCTATCAGGAAAAGGATTCTCCGCGGTGACCAAACGAAGCCTACCTGGTCGGATTCACTTTGCTAGGTAACTATGTATTCAAATGGATGGGCATCCACTCGCTGACATTTCTAGAATGTCCGATAGGCATGTTTTACGCAGAAAGCTAGATGATCTTTTAGCTGGGAAGAGACAAGCTGATCTTCTATCTTAGAATGCACATGCTCTATTACTCGTTAGTCGTCGGTTGCTCAACCGCTTATCCTTTAATATGAGTTGCATCTCGAATGCAAATAACAAGGCAAGATCGATTCAATGAGGAGTAGAAAGAAAGCAGTCCTCAATAAGAGGATTTCCCTACTTGCAACCTACTCGTAGACAAGCTAGAAACTCACCTGCTGTCTCTTTATTCTTCTTAGACTCGCCTCGCTGAAAGTCTTCCGATCGCTAACTCTCAACAGGATTTTCTCCTCTATCTCAATCGAACTAGCTTGCTTGACAACCTTGCCCACTAGCACTAGCTGACTGGCAAGATGTAATAACTGGTTTAACTATATTAACTCATCTAACTAGCTGAACACAAGGTTGTATACAAGCTAACTTCCCTAGTGTAGACTAGAAAACTGTTTACGAACTTGTGTCTTGAGGAGTAACGGATATACTTCTTGAATCAAATCCCAACCCTTCTTTTTCTTTAAGGGAATGAAGCCGCATAGATGATTAGCTTAGCTATTGGAACGAAAATGAGGACGATGAACCTGATCAGTAGGCACCATGGATCTCCATCTCTTCCTCTCCCTATCCTCGGTGGAGAGGAAAGTTGGGCAAAGATGAGCCTGGAAAAAGCCTCCTTTTCTGATAGAGGGGAGTGAGAATTCCTTCATGAAGGAAGGAATTCTCGTCCTGTCGGGGTTCCTCTGGTAGTTCATTCGCCTCTTTTTTCGGTATGAGAAACTAGAAGCTCTTTCATCGTGGGATCTTTTTCATCCTAAGGAATAAGAAAAATAGGTCAATCAAAGCACTCATCTCCATCTTCTCCTCCCTTTGAGAAAGAGTGGTCGGCTTGCCCTTGCCTTGTTCTCGTCCCTATTCGAATTCTATAGGATATAGTTTCAAGAGCCCTTGCTATATAGACACTTTGTTGCAAACAATCCCATCTGTCTATTAGTTCAAGCTCCATCCCAACTTTATAATTATTGTCAGCCTCTTTCTTACTACTACTAGTGGCATTTCTTTAAGAGCGCATTCCTCCTAACTCCCCTTCTCAAGCAGCCGCATCTTCTCTTTATTCTTCCTTCCCTAAGCCTAATCATGCTTTTCTTTTCACATGGCATGTAATTGGATCATTCCTGCTTTCATCTCTTTATCTAAAGAAGAATCGAAAATCGATCTCTTTGTGGCATTTATTCTTGATACCTCTCCTTCTCCGGAACAGCAGTGCACTTCCCGAGCTCACTGCCTCACACCACTGGCATTGAAGAAGGGCCTTAAGTCTTAGGTCAATCAGTTCCTTGGAAGGAATTTCCCGGGATCAGTACTCCTTTTTTTTTTAGAAAGCGTCGAAGGGGCTAATTTGCTGAATCAGAAGCAATAGGACCAAGGGCGGGCTTTGAGAAGAAGGCCTTTGCCTTTGACTGTAGAGATGCCTCGCGCTTTTAAGAGGAGATTTCTTTATCTTTCTTGGACTCGGTTCCTAAACTAAACATTGTGCGGTCCGAAGGGGACACACATTCAATGCAGAACGAAGACCTTTGAGTTCAAGGTCTGCCAGAGAGAAAGGTTTGTTTGATAGCTCTCCCTTGCGCTTGCAAGAGTTCATAAACTCCTTTCATAGGAGGAAAGAAAGTAATCAGTCTTATATAGATGGCGTTGTTAGTGTCAAGGACATACGGTCTCTGAATCTGAAGGTCACTGATCACTTCAATATGATAATAATATACTCATCTTTGACCACATATCCCTGATACCCAACAAGTTGATGGGCTTTCCAGTCCCACCAACTGATCTAAGTATGACATAGTATATGCACGCCACTCTTGAATTTAATTTAGTACCTTTCAGTACACCCTAACCCTAAAGGAGAGAGAATCCCTGGTTGAGAGTTTATTCCTAATCTATCAACTAGTTGTAGACACTCCCAGATAAGACCAAACCTAACCTAACAAGATTTTCATCTTTTTGGTTACTGTTCCATCCAGAAGTAACTACTGGAGCCTCGTCGAGTAGAGTTTCAAGAGTGACCCAGTCGTCAAGAGCAGTACAATAGTACCACTTTAACAAGAGTAGCCATTCTTCCATCCACGACCGTAATAGTGACCACTCAAGGAAGTCACCCATCCCCGGTTGCTCAAATAAAGAGCTTGGAGGAGGTAGAAGATCACGAAGTGACAATTTCCTCCGAAGGAAATGCACTAAGTAACCCACGATATACGGTGATAGAGGTTGCCCCCGACCCAGCAATAATAATAATGGCAACACAGGTCGGTTCTAAAGTCAAACCCTTTGATCCAAAGCAAAGACGAAGATCTTTTACTGTGGAGGCGACCAAGAGCTCTATATCCAACTCCACCAATCCGACAAAAAAAGGTACTAAACCTCCGATTGAACCTGATGGCATAAACGCCATACGGGTGATAGAAATTAGAAAGACAACGAGTTTAAATTGGACTGAAATCCAAGGTCAACCCATTGACCAAGAACTTCTTGGCGAACTCAATACATCCCGTGCTAGATATTAAGGATTAGGATTTTTATATTGAAAGACCTAAATTCTCTAGTACAAATGCATAGACAAGGGCTACTTTCTTCTCAGTGATGAGAACATCATCACCAAACCAAGTACTGCGTACTTCAGAAAGAGAAAGCGACGCCCTCAAGCGGTCCTAATTCAGTCGACTCTCTCTGGTGGCTGCAACTGCAGCAACTCAAGTTTCACCATAGGCCTCTTTCTTATTCAAGAATTTCGAGTCAACTACTGCTGCTCCAACTCCTACAAAGCCCACCCCGAGGAAGTTATCAGCACCAATTGAACGTTAAAACGCCTTTTATGCTTCGCCCATCTCTATATGCCACGGGGAATCGATCGGTTGAATCCGCTGCAAGCCTATCTTCCGAACCCCTAAATAATAGTAAGGACCTACTAAGCGTTGCGTTCGAGAGGACTAACTCAGAGATAAATCATTATATTAAGATTTTCCTGGTATGAGCTTAAAAATAGAGCATTCCCCTGGAGCCTGAACCACGTGACTTCGTACCTCAATCCCAATCGCATTCGATCTAGAATTCTTCTTCCCCAGTGATGTAACCCTCGGCGGAACTACCAACATTGAATTCCAGCTTCGCTAACTTGGGCTATGCCTCGAACTCTCTTAAAAGGAAAGGGTCGATGCTAATTGAGGCTCTTTCTATTCCGAAAGACCGAGAGAAGGGTGAGCTGATCATACCTCAACTCAAGCCTTGGGCGCTCCACGATGCAAGGGTCCCCATAGAGTTGCCGAATGCCCACACAAATCAGCACTAACGGCTGCAGCAAGCTTCCTTCCATCCGTGAAGAGTAATAGGAGCAGGCAAGTGAGGAAGGGAAGCGTAGCAATTGGAATCACGCCGCATCGCATGGAGATCAGATACTATCTTTGATGCATTTTCACAACAGCAATAAGTAGGCAAGGGCCCTCGACCTTGGCTTGTCGACTAATCTATTTAGGGCATCTCTTACTCTAAAGCTAAAGTGAGGAGTGTTGCACTATTCACATCAACTGGGAATGCGCATTTCACGTCTAAGGCGCAAAGCCCTTCCAAGAGTGCATTCTGATGCTATCTTATTTACTTAGCATTTAGCATGCCTGCTCTCCTCAGTAGCTCCGATTGAGTCCGGTCGAGTTTCAGTTTGGCTAGGGCGCTGGAAAAGAAGTCATTAAAGCGAGCTACCGTATCCTTATCCGAACCACTACGTACTCCAACAAGGAAGCCATCCCCGTATCTAAAGAAAGAGGGCAACTTGTTTTGAACCCGGATAGATGGATGCCTGTAAGTATAAATATCTTACTTTTGACGAGCCAAAGACAGGCGAGCCGAACCTTCATTAGCTTACCTTACGCGGGAATGGAAGAACTGGAGCGCTGACCTATCATTCCTCCCCTTCTTGTCCTACTTTCCCTCTAAATCCATTCTTTCAAGTATCTTACCTACCTTTTCCCACTTAGTGTCTCTTCTAGCTGGTGGCTAAGGCTATTGAGTTGAATTTAGCCCTCGGCGCAAGACAAAGGAATAAAATACCAAAGAATCAAGTTCTATTCTAGGGTGTAGTGAAAGGGAAGATCGACTACAAGGTACGAGTGGAATAAAAGAAGGGAAAGGGTAGTTGAAACTCTTTAATCGAGCCGTAAGCCAACCTTTGAAGGAGGTCCGATGAGAGATCACTTTTCATCAATCAATTGATTCATTTCAGATAGACCTGATCCACCTAAGTCAAGTAGAAACCTAACTTGAACCTGACGCGCTACCTTCTTGTACATTCTCATACTGACTTCCGACATAACTTGTTATGATTCCTCCTTCCCCTGTACTGTACCTACATTCTACTGCAAACAAGTGGGGATAAAAGAATACTCATACCAAGCATGAAGATAACACGGGATCAAATCAGAAAGAAGGTTTAGCCCGCCACACCAACGCCTATTATAGCTAGAGCCACTTTTGGGCATAATGCTGCAGATACGGTTTTTCTATCTCTTCACAGTCTAATGAGCGAGCCGGTCATCCTTCTGCCGCGTTATGACTCCTATTTACAACAAGGTTTGTCGCGTGAACTGACTCCTATAGTCAAGGTTTTTATGCCTGGGATTATTCCTAAGCTTAAGCTTATTTGGCATAATATGCTATATAAGGTAAAGACCGAACAGGAACTAGGACGAAATAAGTCAAATGTACTTTAAAAAAAAAGTGGGCGAGAAAAAGGAGTCACGAATTACCTTGCTATAAGGTGAACTACTTTCTCAGGAGACTAGAAAGCAGAAGCATAACGAGCCTTAGCGCTTTATTGTGCGAGACCTTGTTTTGCCAGGCCTATAGTTGTTAGGGAAAGAATCAGCCGAAACTGCCTTTGATCCCACCCTTGTTCTAACATCTTTTTTTCATTCATACGAGACTTTCTTTTCTCGCATATGGAGAAGATCCCATTGGTAAGTAACCTACTTCACTTTATGATACGGGGAAGCCATGTATATGGAGACTTCTCTTCAACAGCCTTAATGGATTCTGCTGGGGGCTCGGCTCTACTTATATCTCTATCCGCTTTGTCTCTCTTGGCTTACGGCTTTCACTGGGTCCAGCTCCGATTACTTTTCCTTTTCTTAAATAAATTTCTTTTAGGCCAGGGCCAGATAAGATCGAATATAGGATAGGTACTTTTCAACCAGTTCAGATTCAATCTTGAGACTAGCATCCGATGCCGAACCTTCAGCAACTCCTCAACCAGCCTTAGATCGGGGGTCTGTTCCTAGCTTGCCTATTTATTCTTGATCGATAGTGCGTGCCGTGCCTTTGAGTCCTTTCCATAATTTTGAGTGTTACGCCATTGGAAGTCTAATTACCAGGTGCTTGTTCCCCAGACTCGACTGACACCGATTGAGCAAACTTAAGTGGAATAAGCTTTGGTCGCACTTAAGCGCGTATCCCCACCAGGTTCACTTCCTCGGCCAGCTAGTGAAGTGAGTCTTTTAGCATAGGGAAGTGGGGAATAGATGCTTAGGCTAGGCTCCTTATGCGAGAAAGCTAAACCGGATGATCCGGATCTATCAAGTGTGCCACGAGTGGTAAAGACATTCTATCTATTGTTAAGGAGACTCTTTCTCGTTAGTAACGAATTCCCTCGCTTGAAGGGAAACTATCCCACAATCCTTCGTGAAACACAGCTACAGCAGATTTGAAAGCATAAGGTGAATAAGTCGCTTTCTTCAGACTCAACAATAAAGTCATCTGCAACTATAACTACGTGTACGAATCAAAAGACTGAAACTCTTTCTAGAGCCGGAGAGAAAGACTCAACTATCCTATAAAGAAGGGCTGCTTTCCCATTCGCAAAACATCGAATCAATCTCTAAAGTACTAAACTTATAAATAAATATGCTTTATCAAGATCAAGAAATTATCCAAGACTTGGGTGAAAGAACCTTGGGACAAAACTATGACTAATTGCAGAAGCAGAAATATCTTTATTTCTAGACTTGGCATAACCCGATGGAGCTAACTGAACTTGAGATAAAGAATCAAGAAACTGACTCCTCAAACAAGGAGTAGCCCAACCAGTTGTTCCGATTGACAGCATTGATTCCCTTATTCTTTCGACACCTGCGACTACTGCTACTACTCCTATTTCTGCAGATACCTTACAATAATATGTTTTCAGGCTTGGCTTCCTTGATAGGGGTTTCCCCAGGCTTCGCTTCACAACTGTACTAATAGTGCAAGTGTGCCATGAGTGTGTACTTACATTATTTCTATAGATATGGATACTCGTTCGTTCCCCTGTTTTCTTCCTTGTTTTAAGACTGCCTTTCTTCTTGTTGATGAGTTTGCTTTTGCTGTCTTGACTGCACCAACACCTAAAGCTTCAACTGCCTACTCCACGGGTGATAGTTCAACTTCCTTTCCTGATTCCGTAGGGGACACCACACCAGGCGCAGTCCTTACGCATACCCCCGCCGGTTCGGCTTCACTTTCTTTCTCTCTCTTGCTTTCAGACTTTCCTGAGACTGCTGGTTCTGTTTTTTCTCACTTCAACTGGGGCCTCTTTCCTTCAAGCGATATATCGCACTTTAGACTTCCTCTTGTATGGTGTCCTATAGGAGAAGCTTACCGCTCTCGAGCCAGACCGACCGTGCTTCTAGCTCTAACGGCATTTTTGGACGAATCCTTCCCTAAGCTTTTATTCGAATAGGACAAACGGATGCTACCTTCAATGAAGGATTTCCCTCTATTGTTTCTGGTTTTGGGGTTTCTCTCTACACTGCCTTTACCGCGGGCGGGATCGGATCCCTTCTATCGTATCGTGAACTCGTGAGTCATCTCTTTCTTTTTCCACCTTGTTCTCTTACTCATTCCCATCCAGTTCGTCCACTTGGCATAAACAACCTCCTTTCCAGGTGCCTCTTACTCAACTTCGAATAAATCAATCTCATATGCATGGAAAGCTTCAGCGGAAACAGCCTTAGAGCCCGTCCCTGGACTTGTGAAACTACCTTTTGGGGCTAGGTCTTCTTCTCTCTGTCCTTCCTCTTCGAAAGCAAAGACTGCTGTTACCTCTCATTATGGATTTGCCTATGGCCCATCCCTCTATAGAATATACTTTCCTTAAACTGCCAGATCCGCTTTTGTCGTCCGATTACAGAACAGAAACAGGTGGGGCATCCTTATCGAGCCTTTGAGCTAACCCCTACCTTGCTAGCGTTGCTAGGACTAGAGCCCATTCGTTCGTTGGGATTCTTCCAGCTTAGACGCTATTACCAGGTGCTTGATCCGGTGACTTTACTTAAACCAGAGGGGCATCTTCTTACGAAGCCTTTACGGACTTGACTGACTAGACTTCTGCGTGGGGTCAGATACCTAGTTATCTGACTTCCTCTATACACTTCACTTTCGATCTTTACGGACTTGATCGCATAAGCCGAACTTACTCGTATATAAATATACGGTTGGTCTGTCCCTTGGTCAACTTATGCTATCCCACTCGGGAAATAACTGCAATCAAACCTGTTTACTTCTCTTACGAATTGCCTTCTTTCAACTCCGAAAACTGCTTCAAAAGGAAAGCCAGCCGCTGCGCCTATTACGGGTGATTCTTGATCGGTCCTACTCCCCTTGGTCAGATTACTCGACTGACACTACTCCGGCTTCAGCCGATCCTTCCACTGCCTTTTCCACTGGGCCAGGGGCATCGTCGGTATGCAATCGATCATCGTGCATGTGTGCCTTTCCCTCACGCTTTCTAATGAACATACAAGGGATTCTGGCGTAGCTTAGCCTTAGCTCATTTCCCAGTTGAAAACAATTGATACTCATATTAGGGGTCAAAGTGACTCAAGGCAATTTCCCTACCAATAAGATTGGCAAAAAGACAAGTTTTTCGTTGCATATAGGTGTAAAACTGACTCATGACAAAAAACCGATCAATACTATTTCCAATTTGGAAACTTGTTATCTCCTCTATATGGAAAAGTGAGAAATGAAATTTCTGGTCAGAACTTGACAACTTTTTTCAAACTTTGAGGCGGATATAGATGCCAAAGTAGTCCCCTTTTTGCCACTTTTCATGTGAAGTCATGTCAAAAAGCCGATCAACCTTAGCATTTTATAGGTTTTGCAGTTATATGGAGATAACTTTTTTCATTTCTTATTTATTTTCTGCCCCCAGGTTTTCTAACAAGTGTGGAAAAAGGAAATAGTGCACTAAGATCCGAAGTCTTGACTGCGACAACATCCTTCCCTGTTGCTTCTTCCGGTGACTTGAGCGCGGATCCTTACCTTGAAGGTTCTGTTCCCTACCTAGGTGCGAGTGAAACAGCCTTAAGGCATTCAGCTGGGGATGGGGTGGCCTCTTTTCCATGTTCCGACTTTCTCGCGGGAGCTTACTCCGGGTACTTCCTATAAATCAATATCATAAGAAAGGGCACTTCCCGATCAAAGCATTAAAGAAGGCTCAGTGGAAAGCTAACTCCTATTTACTAGGTTCGGTCCTGACTCACCGGATAGAGGATACTCCTTCCCTAAGAATGTCATAAGTTCGTTTCGATTTAGACTATACTAGTGCATCTATCCCAGACAGAAAATACCTAACCCGATTCTTAAACAAAACCGGGCCTAGCGCTCGTGGCAAACTACCTTCATCCGATTCTTTCCTTGAGACATCACTTGTTTGTTGGGAAAAAATCAACTGAAAAAGCCTGAGCCCCTGGCGCTTGTTCAACTTCCGTTCCTTCTACTTCTGGGGCGTCTGGTCTGCACTTCCCTGGTTCCAGTTCCGATTCATTGAACTTTTCATGCGGCGACCTTCTTACTATTTATTCCTACTTTCACATACAGAACCTTGGTACTTCGCTTGGCATGGATGCCTTTCCTTCCACTGATTGAGCTAAACATAGATCCGGGGAAGCTAACAACTTAACTTCAACTGCAGGGGGCTCTAGCCCTTTTTTTCTCTCTATTTTTCAACTAGCGATTCATTCGATACAACAACACCCGTACAAACAGAAACTGCTGTCGAAACAGAATCAATTGTACCGCCTAGAAGAAGCGCTCTTTCAATACTCCTATAGTAGAGGCAGGGGCTAGTCTGGTGGTCTCGTAATCGTATATAAGAAAAAGGCTTTTCTTAGGAGCTGTAAACTATAAATCACTTGAATAATCAAAGAGAGATGGGATCCATTAGAGGAAGGGATAGGCATCCCATTGACACCAATTAGACCGTCAAGCTCTTTGGTCCTTACAATATCTCTCTTTGACTCGTCCTGACGTCTCCTTTGCCATCAACAAGCTCTCTCAGTTCATGCATTGTCCATCCACACTTCATTGGTGTGCTGTAAAAGGCCTCCTCCGATATCTAGCCACTTCATGGTTCAAGAAGGAGTTGTCTTAGGACATAAGAAAGATGAGAAGGGCATTAAAGTAGATAAAGCCAAGCTTGAGGTCATAGAAAAGCTTGACCCCGGTGAAGGGGGTGAGATGTTTTTTGGGTCACGCTGGTTTTTATAGAGATTTCGCTGAGGATGGTGAAACTTCAGGGAGGGTATTTGCCACGAGGTTACCCTCCGGCAAGAGGAAAGAACTCAGGCAAGCTAGCTCTTTAAACCATAGGGAAGGAAAGGGACTGACATAAATAGCAGCTCCAGGTCCACTAATGTATAATGTAGTTTCGGCAGCCTTCCTTTTCAGGTTATGGGTAGCTGCGAGGTTATACGGATTTAGAGGTCGATCTTTATTAGGTTATTACTCATCCGCCTCCCTTTCGTTAGATTCTCGGAGCTAGGGTTATGCTTGGATTGTCTTTAGTTTACTGACTAGTCTATTTATCATAGGTGGTTAGGTGATCGTAAGCCAATACGACTCGTGATTCAGGCAAAGCCATCCCGAAAGAAATTTTTCTAAGAAAAAGAAAAGAGGATAGGGGATAGAATCACTATACTATCATGGTCTACTATACTTAATCCACCAAAGGAAAGGGACTACTGTCGATGACCCACTTTCTGTTGCTCAAGCATCCGCTATTGCTTAATTGCCCGCTGTCTCGAATCGGGAATCTATTTGACAAGAGAGTCTGATCACGGAATTGGTAGTTTCTGGTTGACCCAGAACTCAAAAGTAAGCATGGCAATCCTGAAATCAAGGAACTCTCAAGCTTCCAAGCCCACTTGATGAGCTTGCGAAAGGATGAATGAAACCTAGGATAAAAACCTACCTACCGCCCTTGCTGAAAGGGAACTGAACCCTATCATACCAAGCCAAGAATGAATCTTTCCCTTAGCGCAGAGCTATTTTCTTTCCACCTCTTTTTTGTCACATTTCGAAGATTTTCGCTTCACTAGCGTTCGAGAAGTTGTCAAAGATCTTTCACTTAAAATCACTATATGTGATCAAGCTTCACCTGATCACCTTGGAACATTGGCGAAGAACAGAAGCGGTTGAATCAGTAGGGCTATGGATCGGGTCATTCATGAGTCCTTTCTTTACTGTGTATGATGTCGAAATAGCATCTAGTAGTTGTAGTTAAGCTCGTTGACTGAAAGCAGTGCCTGACGTGCCCTTTCATTACGTAGGTAACAAACGACTTTTGACTCGACGCGACGTAATGTAATAAGAAGCAACCCTCAGCGTCACACCCTCGCTCAAACTTTATAGTAAGGGCTCGCGCCTTTGGCTTTTCGCACGTACTCACCTTTATCAGCTCCCTTGCCTTTGCTCCACTTCTATTTACTACTGACTAGGTCAGGTTGGTTCAGGTTCTGTTCCTTAGCATCAAATTTAAAGCAAGCAGATGAACATCGCAGTTTAGTTTAAAAAGCATCCCCCATCATCCTCATTCGATCCTGCCTGCAGAAGAAAGATAAGCTAAGCCCGAGAAGAAGAAGGGCTAAGATACAAAGGCAATTAGCGCTAGAGAGAGGCACTAGCAAGACAAGGCGCAGCACTAGAATATAATGGGCTAATGCTAATGCACGCTAACTACCCCTAATGTGCTACTCTCGCGCTATACTGCACCAACGCTTACTATGGGCTTTAGCCCTATCAGCAGCAGAGCGCAAAAGAAGGTTGGTTTGCTCAGGTGGATGATGATGAAGACGTAGGCAAGATCGTCACAGATGAGATTCCAACAGGTTTGTATAAGATGGGCATGGAAGCTATCCTAAAAGATTCTCGAGACGCACGCATAGAATAGTAAGAGTTGAAAATAAGGCGCATAAGACTTTTGAATGGCCTTCTCGTCGATCCGCTGAATAAACAAACAAGAGCTACTACTCAATGGCTGGTTAAGATCTTCTTGGTAGAAGGATTCTTAAATACAATACGAAATTGCTTTTCTTGCCTAGCTTGGCCCTTCCTTTTGCAACCAGTGGCATCGCATCTCGCATATCAAGTACCTCTATCGATAGCGTAATATAGCCCAGCCCAATACAGAGAACGAACATGGTCGGTAGGTAATTAATCTTTGTTTGGATCTGAAGCCTATCCCCTAGTCCTTACCGGTCTAAGCGAAGTCTTTCGTTTTTTGGACTAGGTCGATGGTCTTGGTAAGTCCCCTTTTTCATGGATCTCCCCAATGCGAGGTGGGTCTGTCGGGCATGACGTGCTTTTTTCGTCTGCCTATTCATCAAGAATAGATAGCAGCTAATCTAGTTGCGGCGGAGGTGAGGACGGACAAAGCGGGGGCGAAGCCAAAAAGAGAGATAGCATCTCCAAGTTTCAGTTAGACCGGGTATGAGGCAAAGCCAAAGCCAGAAGTGCTTTATCCGGGCTGGTGAAACCAGTTTTACCGAAAGAAGCACCAATAGCATAATGCAATCGCTATCATGAGCAGAAAAGGTATGGGTATAGGTAAAATTCACACATCTACCAAGTATGTGAAACTCTCAATCCATATCCGGTGATCCCTACCTCTCTATCCACAATCAACCCATCTCCGTCGAAGCCGGGTAGGCTGATCGATCGAATTCATTCATGGTTGCGAGTCTCTCACTTCGAACATGGGCGGATGCTTCTCTTTCTGATCCATCCTTCCCATTCGCCGAATGATCTTATAATCGGCATTCGATCGACCGGAAACGGACTAGGCCTTGGTTATTCCTTCCGCCCGCGGGCTATTAGTCTCAGTTGCATGATTAGATAACCTATTTATTTAAGCAAACCTTTTTATCTCCTCCGGGATACTCGCTCGACGAACTCGACATTTCGTTTCGCGTTATTCGAATATAGGTAAACGACCCTCCTCTCCGGGCGCCCTGAAAAACCCGTAGCAAAAGCCGAGGGGGATCTAAGTCTTTAAATTTATCCTGAATGAACAGAGCATCATTGAGAGAAAAAGATGTCAAGCGGGGAATGAGAAAGAGAGATGTGAATGATGAAGGAGGCGTCGGGACCGGGCTTGGATTCACTTACCGAAGTTGAGTGGCTCCATGTCACAGCTATATAGCTTGTCACAACTCAACACTTATTCAATCGGAACTTATTCCCTTACACCGGAGAGAGAGAAGGCTTGATCCACCGGAAAGAAAAAGTTGGGTAGAAACTGAGCTTGTAGAAGGATCCCGTTGATCTTCGGGCTGGCCTGGAAAGAAAGGTGTCTAATCAATTTGTTGAATAAGCAGTGTTAGCAATAGACGTTGTGTAGAAGCTCTTCCTTAGAGAAAGTGTTACTTAATGGACAATGGACGAGTCATAACTCTCTTTACTGCAGATGTCAGAAGACAGAACAGCTATTTCATTACATTAGCTTTATTGGACTGTAAGGAACGATAAAGAAAGAGGAGTCTGCTCATTCCGATTGAATGGACAGAGAAGAGCAAATGACATAGAAGAATAAGGCATAGAATGCAAACCAACAGCTTTTTCACTTGTTCCTGTGCATATTCTGTCAACCTTGATATAGGTTGGCCGGGGTCTAAGGTCACTGTCCCTACAGGAACCGCGAAGGCCCCTCCACTAACTGAGAGTGTCCCTCCAGTCACTAAGAACCCCCCTGTCCCTCCACTAACTGAGAGTGTCCCTCATTTCATTCATAACTCTCCTACGGCAGAACTGAACTTCATTCTTAGTAACATTGACATAGAAAGAAGAAAGAAAACTATCCGTAGGCAAACCTTAAACCTAGAACTTGCGTGACATAGAAAGCATAGATTAGGAGTTCATCCGTATCAAAAAAAAGTCTACAAGTAAAAAGGCGCATAGGTATTTGCATGATCCCGAACCAAAGCTCTAAATACGACGGACGCTCCGTATCTTATTCACATAAGACAGAAAGCATATAGGAAATCTCCGGGCATGGAAATGGGAAGCCTTGGCAATGGATTCTCTGTTCGGAGGTCAAATCTCTGTCGGGGCCACTGTTGAATCTCTTTACCCGGCTTTATGAATTCACTTCGCTACGCTCGTACCTTGCGTGAATTCTTTCCTGCGGTAGAATCCTCAAATTGGACTCGAAGATGACTTCGCTTTTGAAAAGATCGATTGGACTCTGATCCACCAGCATACACTAGAAGTCAAAAGTAAAGCACAGAAGTCTTGATAGCGCTTAAATGGCATTAGTTTATTGATGTGAGTGAGATAGCTAACCTTTCTTTCGTAATTTCTGTTCTAATGAACATCTTTCTAATAACGAAGTACTAATCAAAGCAGCAAGGTAAGTCAATTCTTTCTTTTAGGAGGGTGCCATTGATTTAGCTGAATTAGCTCTTGCCGTTGGCGCTTTTCTCTTTCCTGAAGGAGGAAGGAAGCCTAAGTAAGACAAGAATTGCTCAGAGGCAGGGCTACGGGATGCTAGAAGGGATCATCCCACACCCGAAACAACAAACTATAGAATCCCATAGGAAATAGGCGGGACTCTTCCAAGCCATGAGAATGACATCATCACGAACAAGAGAAAGACGGATTGAACTACGCGTCCGCTAAGTCAGTGCCTTCAAATAAGCTACTAACTTCCAAGGAGAAAGAGATGGATAAGCTAGTAAAGCTATAAGAACTATGATCTAAATCTAAAAAAAGCTACTAAGAAAAACTACAAAAGCTTCTGAAAAGAGGTCGCAACGATAAAGAAGTTCTTTTATGTAACTTAGAAGAAAAAGTAAGCATTTTCTAGATCCAAAGATGCCAGCGAGTTCGGAAGTGAGTGAGTTGTTAGCCCGCAAGCTAGCCTAGAACTCTATTTTTAGCGGTAGTCCTTGAACTTGAAGCGAAGCAGGAAAGATTTTTTGTTTTAGCAAGTAGACAATTGAGTCTGACGTCACCAGGCACTTGGCCAGCTCCGCAAGAGATTGCTCTCGCCCGCCAATGACCCTACCCGCTTTTCGTTCCAGTCTTCCATTCCTGAAGAAGGTCTTCGCTCATTCTTGATAAGGTTATTAGTGAGCCGAGCGTTAAGGAAGATGTGGAGACAAGTAACTGACGCAAGCACTAATCGATTCAGCGCAACTAACATAGGAAATTTTTTGTATTGCTTTCATGCCCTCATGTCGCATGTGATGTCGCTTTTGATCAATTCTATCTATATGTCGGTAGATGCGAGCTATGGATTGAGTCTCTTCTCTTCGATAAGAAGGGTAAATCGCTGTCAAATCTCACTAAAATTTCTTCTATCTAGGGAAGTGGAATCTCTTTCCTCACTTTTCTATTCTTTTTCACCTTGGAATGGAGAACTGGAGATGAAACGAGGGACTTTCGAACAAGCGTAAGAAGAAAAAATTCCACTACAGGATCTGAAACATATATCGTAGAATGATGAAAGCAAGTTATTTCGTATTCATGCCGATAGAATCACTGTTCCGAATGCGACTGGGACTCATGGGGTACGTAGGACAAAGAGAGCATGTGGCAATGGATCTTGATTCAGTTGATTCTCTTCGAGAAGAAAAAAACTAGAGAATACGCAGCAGCGGCTGTCAGGCTTTTGAAAAAAGAAGAAAGAGAATGCGCCAATGTCAATGCAGTTGACCGACCGCTTGGAAGGATTACAAGAAATTCCCATCCCAGTAGCGGAAATTCAATCTGTCGAGGAGCACTTCTCGGGGTAGCATCGCCCAGGTTGAGAAGGAATCGCTTAGGTTGAGAAGGAACAAGAAGAATAGGAATTCTTACTTGACGTAATCTCAATTTCAGAGGGCTATGCTATATTCTATTAGTATTATTAGCTGCGTCTCTATCTCTTAGTGAGATAGCCGCTACTCTAGTTTTAAGGGATTTGTGAAATTAATTCTTTTCTTTTCTGCCGGGAGTCTAAATCAACCCATTTTTCAAGCAAGATAGACCAAACGACTTTACTGTAGGAAGAATCTTTGTGAAATCTTTGATCGGCTCCGCATTGGATACGAATGAGTGAAATACCCTTTCCTTTATTTTTCTCCTGGTTTGACATCGCTCCTGCAAGAAAAAGACTTTATCAAAAAGCGGAGAAGGAAGAATCTAATAAGAAATAGAAATCCGAACTTTCTGCAGCATGAGTTTAGTTTAAAAGGCTAAAGCAAAAGGGATTTATTTCTCTTTATCCTTTTTTTGCTGGAACACAAACAAGATTTTTTTCACTGGTGAATTTTGTCATATCGGCAAGGGGAAGGGGGACCAAAGATGAATAGTCTCTTTGGTTGGAGAACATTACCCCCTCGTACGTATAGTAATAGAAAGAATAAAATATCGTATAGTAATATATATCGTATATATAAGATATGTAGAATGTTTTTAATGGAATGTTTTTCTTTATGAAATTGTAAAGAGAAAGCGTGGCAGAAAGAAAAAAAAAAAGTGAGAAAACGAAAAGAAGGAGATAAAGAAAGATGTTAGAAGGAGCTAAATTAATCGGTGCGGGAGCTGCAACAATCGCTTTAGCGGGAGCAGCAGTAGGTATTGGAAACGTTTTCAGTTCTTTGATCCATTCCGTGGCAAGAAATCCATCCTTAGCTAAACAATTATTTGGTTATGCAATCTTAGGATTTGCTCTAACCGAAGCTATTGCCTTGTTTGCCTTAATGATGGCCTTTCTTATCTTATTCGTATTCTAATAGATTTGCTTGAATGCCGTGCTTTTGACTAGAAAGGACTCGAAATTAAGTGAATGAGACAAGATTTCGTTCACGCGGTAGGCCTTTTTCATCGTGAGTAAGAAGAAATTCTTTCTTTCGGTGAGAAAGGGAGGGGGGAGTGGTGAGGCGGGCCCCTCTCAACATAGAAAAGACTAAGCGGAACACTGACAGAATCTTTGGAATTGAAAGAGAGCTCGTCCATTCCCGCTGATGCAACTTTTCGCCCTTATTGAGGGGAACCACTCAGATTTAGGATGGGATTAATGTAAACCCAGGGATCCATCTCCACCAACCAAACTCAAACTAGCATTCCTTCCTATTCGATTCCCAAGAGCTGAGTTCTAAAAGACCCAATTAAATTTATTTCCTATCATTTAAGCCGTTAAAGGAAACAATAGGGTAATGGTTTGCTGTGAAAAAGAATAGGTTGTTCACCAGTCGATGCTCCTAGCAAGTCTGCTTGTGTTTCGGGTAGGGGTAGGAATAAATATTATTCCAGACGTGAGTTAACGAGGAAGATCGGTGGTCGGAGTCAAGCTAGAGGTTATTGGGAGGGTCTTTGCCATTGCAAATCCTCTGTTTCAGGCCTTAGTCCGACCTTTACATTTACATGATTGGGTGATGGATGTGCTTCGTCGTCTTCCGATTGACGGGACATATAACCCACCCCTTGCTCGGTCAAAGTAATTAGTTTTCCTTCGATCTCAACCTTTGGTCAGTACCAAAACCAACTCCAAAGAGAAGCATTGAGGAATTCCCGGCTCTGCATTTATTATTTTTGAAAGTTGGTAATGGCCACGAAATAGACAAAAGAGAGAGAAGTGAGTACAATCCCCTTCTTAGGGGTAGGAATGAGGAATTCTAGTAAGTTGGTCTCATTCTCGTTTTGTCAATTCTCTTCGTTGGTCATGAGAAAGAAAAAGAAATCCTATACTTGCACAATGGGACTAGACAGATATGCGTGTCGAATCCTTCCTAATCCTCTTACTAGCTCACTTGCATCTCAAGCTGCGGAGTCTGACTCAAATTCTTCTTTACTTAGCATGCTTCCTCTCTCTTTCCCTCCTAGGTCTTCCCTGCAGCAGATGAGGTAACTGTACCCGGAACCTTGACCTATTCCACGTCCAGAGAAGCAGTTAACCCAGAAATGGAAGCGAGGAAAGGAACTCTTTTCGGATATAGAGTATACTATTCGGAATCCACTGATTCGATAGAGTATGGTTTTGGGCTGATCGACCTCTAGCTAAGGCAGTAGAGTAATAAGCCCCGAGTTCAATAGTTATACCTGACAAAGAGGGATGAGTTGCTACGGAATCCAGATGCTGAGGTGGTTCCTTTACCATTTTCTACTGGATCATTTCGATTCCATCTATCACTAGCAGTTCAAGCAATTCCTCAGAGTAATGAGGTGAGGGTACAACCGGTTAGTCAGTTTTCATTGATCTGCCTCTTCCTCCTTATGTGCCTTATTCTCATCTGAGGGGAAGTACCTTCCGGGCTTATGCCTGCCTCAATGCTTGAAAGCCCGAAGCTGTATTGACCAATAAATAAGAGCCAGCAGCAGCCCCTATCCATTAACCACTCTGGCATTCCTAGGTGTATTCCTTCTTTTCATCGTAAGATTCAAAGGGGCGAAACTGCGGATCAACTTATCCGCTTTCATTCTCTTTTTTCTCTTTCGATGTTTTGAGTTTGAGTGAACACCCGGCAATCTCCGAGAAGAAAGAGCAGTGGAAATTCTCCCTCGGCAGGCTGTAGCTCTAGTTCGACTAGCGTGATTGATGAGCATGGGCAGCTATTAGTGAGAGTCGGTTGCTCTTCTTGCTTGAGTCGACGGCTAACGCAATTCCCCTCCCCCGACAATCCAATCCGAGTGAGGAACGAAGTAGCTTGGTTGAGGCACTCTCACTCAGATAGGCTTCTCCCCGGAAGAAAGAAGAGGGTGACTGCAGGGGAAAACAAGATCCTCAAAGAAGGGCATCCCATTGACTCCTTTAGGAGAATTGGTTGCAGATGTTGAGACACCAATAGAAGGTTCAAAGATGGAGGCTAAGACTTTTATGAACAGCGAATTGTCCCCGATAGTTGGACCATATCTTAACCACCTTAGCTCTTCAGGAGGAGGGGGATCAAGTGGCTTTCCCCAGGATCCAGGGCATAATGACCCCGCTGCGTTCTCTTATGTCCTCGGAGCTGGGGATGAGAGAATGCAGGATGAGAGTGAGCCAACCGCGGGGGGTAGAGTAGAACTACCAGAAGGTGAATCCCCGTCTGCTTTACTGTGGGAAACAGCGGATCCGCTAATCTCTGATTCAGATCGCTTACAGGAAATCACTGAAGCAGAGGAGAGAAGACTCAACTGGGGCGAGCAGGAGAAGTGGATATACCCAAATCAGAAAGAAATCCAGCTCGTTGCACGGATCGAACGTAAGATCGAAACGGCACTACGCTCCCGATACACGGATGAGAGTGTATCTGCACTCAGACCATGCTGGCGGCAAATCGCCTTTGCTCCCAATTACAATACCAATTCCGGCCATTACTTTATGAATGTTCAAGCCCTTAAAAAACGGAATAAGTTTGATAGTGTAACAATAGTAGCTAGCCCTTCTTATAAGCGAATTGAAGCGGCCGTAACGGGATTGGCGTCGCTTGACTTAAAGCGGTGGCGCTAGGCTAGTCATAATAAATAAAGAATAAGGGGTTGGTTTTTCGTTCGCAACAAGGTATCCGTAGGGAAAACCTATGGCTGGATCGAATCTGTCTCCTTATTTCGTAAAATAGTGAGTCTGTCTTACCATAGCTCTCCAGTCTGAAAGGGGAAGTTCTATTTCACAGTCGTCTGGCTTCAACTTCTTGAATTGAGAAGGTGGGCTATTCGTCTTTGACCCTACTAACTAGTCCATAGGCAATAGAGAGATTTAGTGAACACAGCAAGGATCCACGTCAGCTTCAGAGTCCCGGGGTGATGAGTCTGAGACCCCATCTTTTGAAAGGTCAGCAAAACGATTAGGAAATTCCCTTCCGGGTAAGATTCTTATCGAGGGATAGGGATTTTGAAAGAGGATTTTGAAGATCTGACCTCGCTTATCGCTATTCAAGATAAATTGCGTATTGTAATGTGAAAAAATCTGGTAGTGCGACCCCTAACCAATGTTAAAGCCCTAACCAATGTGAAAATGTTAACTTAACAAGGTCCCTCTGCCAAAGTTCAATCTTATCCAATCAAACTTTCCTTGGAATTTCACTCGATGAATGGAAACTAGCATTGGCTGGTGGGGTCTAAGAAAGAGAAGTCCCAATAGATGGAAGGAGATGCCCAGCCCTAAGAAGAATCTCTGGAATAACATACTTAAGGAATGAAAGCCCCAGAAAAGACTGGCACGGAAACATTTATTATAGGAAGGAAAGGTACGTTAAGTCACTTTTCTTTCTGAAGCATTCTCTCTTTTTCTTCATGTGTGAACGTGGAGAGTTAGACTGATTGCAGAAAGAAGAGAAAGCAGAAAGAAGGTAAGCAGCTAGCTTCAAATCTTAGGCATCTATAACGAAGAGTCTCAGGAGAAGGGGAAGTTGTCCATTAGACTCCCTACTCAGTGAGATAAGAATCCAGCAACCTACTCTTTGATCTATCAACTCCAGCTAGCAACTCAACTTCCTTTAGCTTATGTGAACGGCTATTAGACTTAGGAATGGTTACTTCTCGAGAGAGTCTTTGCACTCCTTCGACATAGAAAGAGGGGATCCAAATCCCTAGCAGGGCTTAGCTGAGAGGATGGCAAGCAGGGCTTAGCTGAGAGGATGGCAATGCCTAGCTTAGCTGAGAGGATGGTAATCCATAGTTTAGCTGAGAGGAGAAGAGCCTTAAAGAGGGAGAGAGCTATGAGCTCAGCAATCCTTTACAGGGCATGGTCTTTTCTCTCCAATCAGGGCATGTGCTTTTTTTCTCTACAATCTGGGGTCAAAGTGATCTTACTCGACTTCTCGAATAAGCTCTCTTCGGATTAGGTTCTCGTACTAGCTCTCTTACTCTTAGTCTTCCTTCCTACTTAGGTTCTCGTAGTAGCATTCTTAGTCTTCGGATTAGGTTCTCTGCTCTCATCCGGCAAGCTCTCTGACACTAGCTAGCGCTAACCTCTCTTTAGCCTATCTGTCCTCTTCGCTACCTCTCAAGAGTAAACTAGTCGCTTAGCTTTCTAACAAAGCAAGTAGCTAGCGCATCTCTTCCCTCTTCACTTTGTTCGAGTGACTTCGTACCTCTTCGAGCCACTTAGAAGAAGAATTTGAGCATGAACCAGGGAATAGCTATGGGGCTACGATCACTGGCAGGGTATCAAAGAACTAGATAGGAGGACTTTGACGGGTAAGAGAAAGAGTAATGACAGGAAAACACTTCGGAGCTTAGGTAAGAGGACAAAGAAGCCATGCTTAACACAGATTGTTTGATTCGATGAATTAACGTAATAATAAGAAAGAAAAGAGAGAAGTTTATGGAATTACTCTTTTCGCTGAAGATTTGAATTTTCGTATGAAACAGATCAGCTGGTCCGAATCAATAGAAGCTGGAGGTAAGCATTTTAGCTAGCCTGTGCCAATAATATCCTGGCTTGTAAATCTCACTACTAAGTTGTGACCGATAGAGAAGCCCTTAGGTTCCCTAAGCGAACTACCTTCTTTCCTAGGATTGCAAGAGGTCTTGTCAGACCCCTCTAAGAAAAAAGACATAGATAAGAAAAAAGACATAGATGCCCAGAGACAGGATAAGACCCAGGCCAATTGCAGCCGGATAAAGCACCTGACGGCTGATAGAAAGCTGCTATATTTAATTACCCCTCCCGAAATATCGAAACCCAGTAACCGAAGCCTCTCCCTCTCTGCTAGTAAGAAGACCAATCTTCCTCCGGGTGAGATAGTATGCCATTGAGGACTGATTCTTTGAAGCAATAGTTCCATAAGAAAGTACATGAGACTCTTTTACTTTCAAGCTCCGAAGAAGAGTGAAACTTTTCTTTCATTGACCAAGCTGTCACGTTCGCAGAATGACCTTTGGAACCAACTGAATCCACTCTCGTGACATGATCGAAGTTTGATCTGGGGAAAGAGATGATACGGTCTACCCGTCTTTACACTTACACATACGAGGAATCACTCACTGACGGACAAGAGGTCGACAACGTGAGCTTTACTGCCTGGCTTTCGGCCTTCTTGATCCTACTGGAACGCAACCCTAGAGAGTTAGGTATCTCTTCTTTAGAGAAGGAAATCCAAAGCATTACAAGATCAAAAGAAAGAGCTCGGAAAGAGTAAAAAAGCTCTACGTGAAGAGAATGGTGGAAACCAGCGCGCAAACATCATTCTCTCGGAAAATCTCTTTCAACTTCTACTTGACTAAGGCTAGTAATCGAAGCAGCTTTTCCATAAGCAGAGTCAGAACCTGACGAGGAGAAGGTTCACGTAGAAGATGATGCCACTGGAGAGTTCACCGAAACATACATATACATATAAGTCTAAGTATCCGCCAAATCGTTATACTAGTCTCGATACCAATACGATCGATACGGAGTCTGCTGAGCGAACCGTACCGAGCCTGCCACTTCCTAACCCAAAGGAAGGAGACGACTTGCTCGGCATTCAAAGACGAAAAGCAACTCAATTGAATCCGGTTTAGCTACTAGCTACTTTGATTTGATTGAATTTATGCCTTTTTTTTTACACTCAAAGATTCAAAGAAAAGGAGTCAGGGGACCCCCTAGGACAAAGGAAGGCTCTTTCGTGCAATGCAAGATTGCTTCTAGTGCTGTACTACAATTCCCTTACTTCATATCTGGGAATTTGAATCTATGTAACCAAAAACTTGAAAAGCTAAACCCTAGCGAAAACGAGCCCCTCTGAACCCTCCCTATCCACTCGCCCTAATAAATAAGCAGGAGAAACCCCAAAATTATCCGCACCATGGCCTGCCAAAAGTCGAATCGTAAAACGAGGGCTCTCCTCAGTATCTTTTGTTACTGGTCAGCCCCTGGGGTATCATGCGTCTTGGGGTTCGGAATTTGACCGTGGACCTCAGTCCTGTGTCTATCCGTAACCTGTTGAAATCCCACCATCCTTACGGTTTGATGGGTGTCTGTCAAACATATCCGGGGGTTGAAACCTTAGCTCGGATAGAGGGGTGTCGTGGTAAAGCTTTGTCAAGAATTGACCATAGTAGATCCATGCATTTTGACAGGGTGTATACTATGTATACTAAAAGGAATCTTCCTTTTTCTCTTTGGATCAGTAGGGGGCGTCCCCTTGACACTTATGTTAGAGGTCAATTTTTTGATACTCTTAGGTACGAATTTAGACCACGAGAATTAAAAGTAGTGCCGGACGCACTTTTTTTTAAACCCGGTATGAAAGATTTCTTTCTTAGAATGGTCTTTATTGAGATGCTGGGTCAAACAGTGGTTAAACTAGTGTAGTGTAGGTGGTATTATGTTAAAGCACTTTCCGACGAGGTTACAATAGAGGAGTTCTTTAGTGCCCCGCAGCCATTGGCACACTATGGTGTGCTGGTAAAAGCCCTCCCTGTCTTAGTCGACTAGTTCCCGACCTTCCTGTTGAAGGTAGATGCCGGTAAGTCAGAAACAACCCTTTTAGCCGAGCCGAGTAACTTGACTTCACTAAGATCTTTCGCCTTGAGCTTCACTCCTTTCCCTCGTTAGGGATTTCAGCTTTGTGTAGCATTGGAGCTTAAACCCGGACTTCGCCTACTTCCTCATCAAAGGCCAAGAAAACCCCTGCTGCAAGACCAACAAACCCGGATCGAATGCCACAACCGGATTAGAAGCAGTTGAGTAGAAGAGACTAAGAATAAAACTTTGCTAGGGCCTTTCTTTCGTTTTTTTGACACTTTTTTATTCAAAGTTGGATGTTATAGGCCGCTTATAACCCACCAATAAACAAAGCTTCCTGCAGCTCTCGCGTTATTGGTTGGTAAAGCCTGAGCAGAATCCCTTAGCGTAGAGGTAGAACAAATAAAGAAAGGTAGGCCCGTACAAGATGGAAAAGGCCTTTTCTTTTAGCGCATCCATATAAGAATATCATCCCACCGAGCAAGGAAGCCGGCTTTATCATTGAATATTTCTCTGAGCAAGCAAGATAAAATCTCTTCTTAATTGGGGAAAACAACCAACTCCAGACGCGAAAGAACAAGCAGCGAGAACACAAAAAGCAAAGGGAGACGGACTCCCTTGAATTGTTATGCGCTTGGGTGTCTCCATTCTGATTCTCTCTCCCCACCCCTTGAACTCTGTAACTCGCTTTGGACGGACTCATCAAGTGAAATTGAACTGATACCGTCTGGTGACTTAATCTTTCTTCGCCTCTTAGATTACATCTTTATCACTCGGATGCAACTACAAAAGAGAGGGGAGCTTTTCATAGTGATAAGCCTTCCGCCCTGCCCCCTATTCCCCAAGAGAGCAATCCCCCTATCTCCCCCATTCCATCCATCGTGGATCTGACAAGTAGTAGCCAAAACGCAGCTGGGCCACATAACCCGGTGGCGCCCGTCGCCCCTTATCCCTATCAGGCAGATGAAATGATCGGGGGAGATTCCTATGAGGCGATAAAGCAGCGCCTTTTGTCGAAATACAGAGACCCTACTCTCATTGATTTCCAGCCACTTCTGTCTGACACGATCTTCGAGGTAGCTATATGTAGCTTTGGAGACTCGGTTACGCAACAGGGGAACTCCCAAATCTTTTCCAAGCTGATCGGTTCTCTGAAAGCCCAGTTAGTTTCTGAGGAAAGAGGAGAGATGGCAGTCTGGTTCTGCTTTCTCTGACGCCAAGAATCAGAAAAGTAAGCCCTTTCAGTCGAGCAGCTCCACCAATAGGTCAGTCGAGTCCTCGACCGGGTACTCGACCAGTAGATCCGCTATAGCTTGCCCTTTCATCGCCTTTCGAGAAGTGCACGTAATGTCAAACTCGGACAGCCTTAACAAAAGACCGCTTGCTTCAACATATGCCTGATCGGATCAGACCTCGTGATCAAAAGAACCTTCTCAGACAGGAGGTAGTGACGGAGCTTCTCAGCCGCAAAGAAAGACTCAGAAAGCCTGCTCGATTTTACTATACCGTGATTCTGCTGGCTTCAATACTCAAGACAGGTAAGATAGTATATATAGCCGCTCCTTACCATCGTGGTCCTCCTGCGCGCCCGAGCGAACTTTAGCGGACAAATAGTTGATGATAGGTTTTCCCGACATCAAGACTGACGGAGACAATCGCTCGTCCTTCGCCGGCTCCTGGCGGTCAAAACCTCTTTTTCCTGTAGATGAGAAAGGACGGACAATCGGCGAGAAAGTCAGTTCATCGACCATTTCTCTTACACAGCATCCCCTACAATCAAGCTCATAAATAAGGCCATTAGACTCGTAATTACTGATTATTTATTGCGAATTGTCTTCGATTCTAAGCCCTTACCCTGCTAACTCTTCGAAAGAAAGTCAACCTCTTTCAAACCCTAAAGCAGAACCTTACCACCACCTTCTTCAACTTCCTTCGGACCCTCCTCTTTCACTTTTGAATCGAATTTACCTGATACTCCAGCAGGTCACAAAGTTTCACAATCAGCTTTGCCCTTCAGCAAGGAAGTTTGGTCCCTAAGGTGCAGATAAGGCTGACCTACCTGTGAGAAAACTCTAAAGAAAAATTTCTTTTCTTCTTCCTCGGCTAATTTCACTTTCTTAATCAGACTTCCTTGAGACCGAAGGGAGGAGGCGGAATCTTTAACTGTGAGACTTTTTATCTTTTTCCTCGCTAAGCATTAGCCGATCCGTGAAATGAGGAATAGTAGGGACCGAAGAAGGGTGAGACCCAATCCCAAGGGAAGTAGCAGTAGCTAAGTGAAGTTTCCCGGGGAAGTAGCGAGGTTTAGAAAGTGAAGGTTCAATTCTTGGTCCTCCCAGAAAGGGAAGGTTCGGAGATTCACGGGGATCCTATCCTATATTGAGGCAAAGAAAGAAAAGTCCACTTTTAGGAGGAGAAAGTAGATTTCCACCCGACGATCCAGAATAGGGAAAAGTCCTTAGGCCTCCATCGCCGTATCTATTCTATATTAGAAGAGTTCCTCTATTCTAGTTCTAATCGGCGTAATACATTATCCACTCCCTTCCTGGGAAAGAAGTTCCCCCTTTGCTACTTCATCCTGCTCTTAGACTAGGCTTGGTTAATTCGCCTTCTTTCTTTACTTATGGAATTGGTTGCCTGAATTGCTCCTCCTTAAAGCTACTCGAGAGGTTGAGAGGAAGGGAGTCTTGATGAGGGAATTTTTTCTTTCCCCGAATTTTTGAGCCTCCTTAAGCTCCAGCTAGGTTGAGTCGTTAGCAGCAGAAATTATTCACGTGCTTACCTTGCTTATGCATCGGATGTAGCATTTCGTGGGCTTCTCTTCCAGAGCTTAGTCAGACGAGAAGTCAACCCTCGGCAGGCACCCTCACAAAGGACTGCCTACTTCTCTACTCGCTTCATATTACTTTATTCTGGAGGAATATATGATAAAGTCAACTACCCCTCACTCCTATAAAATAGAAATATATACGACATTTTAAAGTGGTACTCTCAGAAGAGAAAGAGGTAACCATTTGAAAAAAGAAAGCACTATCTGTAGGTTACACGAGAAGTTATTGTATACCATACTTGTGTCGCCTCACAAACTCCCTTTCAGGGTCAATACCAAGAGAATAAGAAGAGTAGGAATGATAGGTCAGTGCCCCAGTTCTTCCATTCTCAAGTCAGCTAATGAAGGTTCGGCTCGCCTGTCTTTGAGAGGGGCTCCTCCTAAGTAGAAAATTTCTTATAGAAAGCTCGCGGTTGTACCTTGTCTAGGAGGTGAGGCTTAACGATGGAGAACATCCCCCGGCATTGGCTAGAAAGATAGGAATACCCTGGTATTGGTGCCTCGGGTTTTTGCCAAGTCTTCACTTCAAAACCTTTTTGTCGAGTAGCTTCACTCGTAAACTCCGTGCCATGTCTGCCAAACCTTAACTCCCGAAGTCAAGCATCAACTACTCCCCTAGCTTAAACTCCTTGAAAGACGGGTGCCAAGAGGATAGGAAAATATAGACACGAAGACAGACTTTCCTGCTTTCCGAATAGACTGGAATTAAGGAGTCAAAAACCAACTCTGCGGAAAAGGAGTTGCCCACTTTCCGAAGTAACGAGTAGTCGAAGTCAAGTAAGGTGAGTTCCCTCGGTTCGGTAAAGCATCTTCTTCCCTTGTCTCAGAAGCATCCCTATCTGGTTGCTTCCGGTCCTTCTGAAACCGAGAAGGGAACTACTTCTTTCTTTCAATCAGCCCGGCACTGTTCCTCAAAACCATGCCAGCTCTTAACCTTCTAGAACTAAGCTAAAGAGAAGGAAGGGACGGGATACTGACTAGCTCGTCATCCTCAACAAACTCAGAAACAGTCTAAAAGCAAATTGATTTAGGGCAAAAAGACACCTTGGTTGACGTGGGCGGTGAATACCCTTAATGCCATTGATGGCAACAATTTCGGTGAGTTTGCTGTCTAGACAGAGGGTCTTTAAGGCATGATAGAGCTGTAGCGAGCAAAAGCTTTAAAACAGGCTTTTTCACTTGCTTACTTATTGGCTCGCCTAAGGTAAAGCTAAAGGTTTTCAAATGAACTTGCTTTCAATCCTCCTGCCTTGCCTGGAGAGAAAGAATATTCTATAGTTGAAGAAAGCTGTGATTACCTGCTATCACAAGGCGAAGAAGGCGTATTCTATAGATATAGAGGAAAAGAAGAAAGCCCTTATTTACTTTTTGCTTTACCTGGAATCCCTTCTATCCCTAGCCCGGCTACAGCGCATGAATGACTCTTGCCCTCGGTCACTGACCTACCTGGGGATAAGAAAACAAGGAAGATTAACTACCTTAAAAACGTGTATGTACGGACTTCAATACAATTTCTTTTTTTGAGAGACAAGAGATCCCAAGATCCATTATATGACATTATATGATATCTCAGAATGAATTAGATTTGTCCCACTGAGCATGCATGTCTTAAGCTCTTAAGTGGTTCATTTCACCAGAAAGCTCCTTCTTTTCTACGCTTTCTGCTCTTTTTCTTATTCAATAGCGTCTTTCAGGTTTCAGAAATGCTTTAGTTAATACCGCCCCGCGAAAGCCGATAGACCGACAACAACCCCGATCCCTCTTCTCTTTTAGGCCATTTTCTATATTTTCTTTGACCGCGTGAAGCAATACCACATTCTCAATACCCCGGAAGAGAGCGATGTAGGGCTAGGGCTTCGTTCTTCTCTTGTTCCTCTTTTCCATACGGTATCGATGGGCCGATCGTTCCCCTTCCTCTGGTAAACTAGCAAATAGCATTTGCCTTATAAGTTGCATGTCAAAAGGAGAAAGAAGAGAAAACAGAAGCGCAAAAGACCAAAAACCCCAAAAAGCCTTTCTATCCTCGGAAAAGTGCTCTTCAAGAACCCTTCCCAGCCTTGATTGTTTTCATGGCTACTAGATAGAAGAAAAAGGGAAAGCCAAGTAAGAGGCGAGTCCAATAGGTTCAAAGCGGTCAGATCAGCCATACGTCGGTTCATTCCTTCCCGGGAAATCCATTTTGAGAGGGTGAAAAGAAGTAGGAGCTTAAGGAGGAAGTAAAAGAGATATAGAATACGACGGCTATTTGGAAGATGATATATCGGCCCGCAAGCGAATCAACCACCTAAGCGGTTCAGTACTCGTCTGCAAAAATTCTCTCCGGCAAGAAAAAGCTGCAGAAGGCAAATGATCGTAGTAAGAGTAAGCGCTCTTTCTTGGATAGAAAAGAGAAGTTACAGGCTAGCTCAAAAAACGAAGAAATGCCATCGGGAAGGCGGATTTACCTAAAGCTGAATCAGGCTCCGTGAGGGCATAAGCAGCTTCGGCTCAAACCGAATGGTCAAAGACTGGTAGTTCATCTTCGGCTAAGGCAAGCGCTGAAAGAGTAAGCGAAAAGTAGGTTCTTCGTCTTGTTACTTTCCGTTCGCGTACTGGTATTATCTCCTCTCGCAGCTTCACCTCAAAAGTCCAGTGCCTGTTAAAGATCCGGTTTACCTAGTAGTTTTTATTTTCTTTTTTTAAAGTAAACCGATTTCACTGGATTCGTTGAAAGAAAGAAAGTTATTCAGTAATATAATATGGTTAACTCAGATTATGGCGAGTCCTATTCCTTATACTATTGATGCAACCTTTTAAACCGACCGGCTATTCCCAAGGAGGTTGACTCTAGTCCCATCTCTTCACGAATTCGGGACGGCAGCAAATCCCGTAGATGTAGATGTGATCTCGGATCTAGTCCTACCTGGCAAGGAAAAGGCCAAGCTTCCTCCCTCCCCCTCGGGCGTGGGTCAAAAAACTCTCTTTCAAGTCCCATGGGCACACCACACTTAAACTAGGATATTCCCCGCAATAAAATCGAGTCGGCATTACATCTCTCTTGTTCAATGAAGCGTCTTAACATCGATGAGCT
>CAOJCR011771892.1:0-11192 GCA_948330485.1 Euphorbia neoarborescens | reverse complement strand
GGTTAGAGACTAAACAGCCCCCTCTATGCATTCTCTATTATGAACTATGCAATTAGAATCCAAAAGAGGTTCTTCTATATCAATCAACACAAGATTCAATTTGGCATAAGTAATTCACATATAGCAAACATTTCGAAATTTCCTTACTGATTAACCAAGCACATATAGGGTACTTAATTTTTTTTATGAATCATTCTACTACACATCAGCGTAGCACAAGCAGTCTAAGGTAACAAGGTAGTTATTACTTCAGCAATCCAAAAAAAAATCGTAAAGATCAGCATAAAGATTTAAACCCTTAACCCTAAAATTGCAAACGTATTGACGGAAAGAAGAGAGAGACACATACTGTGGCCTGATTGCTACAATTAGGTTAGAGGAATTCGAAGTAGGAACTTCTGGGATTTAAGGAGATAGCTCAAAAGAGATGGAAGGAAGGAGAGAGAGAGAGAGAGATTGAGAGACGAAAAGAAAGGAAGAGAAGGAGAAACGAAGAAAAGAATAGAGTAGAGGCCAAGAAGAGAGGAAGAGAGTGACCGTTAATAGAGTTAGAGGAAGGGAATGATAGGAGGGAGAGATGCAAATCGTCGGGGAGAGAGAGAAGCGAGATTAGGGTAGAGGAAAGAGAGAGATAATGATATTAGAGCTTTGAACAGTAATATATATATAAGTGGCAAAGGAAACGGTTACTACAATAACCGTTGCTATTAGTTACATTAGGTAATGGTTACTACAATAACCATTCCCCTTTCTGCATTCCTATAATAATAAAACATTTATAAAAAGGAACGGTTTAAAAAAACTGTTCCTATTTGTTACAATTGAGAAGATTTACAAGTAAACTGTTACCTTTTCTGCGTTTCAAAAATTAAAACGGAACGACTTACATTGAACCGTTACCATTTAGTACATTAGGGAACGGTTCTATGGAGAACTGTTCCCTAAAGAGCGTTATAATAGCGCATTTCTGTACTAGTGATTTGACTTTTGGAAGATAAGAGAAATTCCTAATCCAATATTTTAATTAAAATCATTGGGAATAAATGGAAAGAATTTCATTATCCAATTTTTGTAAAAATATATCAAAATATTATAATTAATCTTTATATTATAAAATAGGAATTATAATGAAATCTTTGGTTGAGAAGGATTAAAATCCCAAAAAGGGAGAAAATACATGAACAATGATCCCTAATTAATCTTTATTGAATTAGGTTGAGATTTTAAAGAACATTTGACTTTTGGAAGCCAAAAGGGGAAATCCCAAATTCAATATTTCGATTAAAATTATTGGAAATGAATGAAAAGATTTTAATTATAAATAGAAAAATAATTGATTTGATAGTTTTTTAAATCTGGAAATAAGCAATATAATTATGGATTAATTTTACCACTTATTTTCATCCCAGTGTTATTCCTAAATTAATTTTAAGGTTATTGGGAGAATCAATGAACAGATATAAGAAAATATGAATAACTATTCCAATCAAAAATAAATCACAATCATAATAGCCAATATAAAAAGGAAAGAATAAATAAGATAAGAGTTTTTTATTCTTCAGGATTACCTTTAAAAGTAGATCCGAATCGCTTTGAGAATCAAAGATGCTTGGAGAAAAAAGGATTTTTTTGTGTTTTGAGAGAGTATTTTGATAGAGTATCTTTGCCTAAATTTTTCCCCTAAAAAACTTAGGCATGACAGCCTTTTTAAAAGGGGAAAAGGCTAAAAAATTGCAAAAAAACGTCGAAAATTGTGTTTTTTGGTAATAGTTGGGCCGGTCGGTCAATTTTAAGCCTGATAGGCTTTGACCGGTCAACCAGTTGATCGGTCAACAGTCAATTGGTTGACCGATCAGCTTTTTAAGGCTTAATGGCCTTTCTTGGTTTTTGTGGTGCGTGGGCCAATTTGGATTCTCAAAGCATCTTGAATAAAAAAAGGTAATAAATTTTCCTCATTAGGACCGGATATCCCATGCTCATAGGCTACCCCTCGTATAATCAAAAGTAGGCCAATTCAAATCCATGTGGCTTTTGAGGCCTATTTTGTTTATACGAAAAAGAGCGCGGTGAGTAAAGAAAGAACACATACCTTATCTATAATGTGTGCAAGGGAGTATCATCTTTGCATGTAGTTGGGTCTGTTGCTTAACCTTTTGATCCTTGGTGTATATGCAGGGGACCTTGCACGTTTTTGGGCCTGCCACTTTGATCTTCTGATATTCAGTGTGTGCACAGGGCACTATCATCTTTACACTTTGTTGGGTCTGTTACTTTGATCTTTTGATCTTCAGTGCGTATATACAGGGGACTACCATCCTTGCACATTGTTGGGTCTGCTACTTTGATCTTCTGATCTTCAGTGTGTGTATGCAGGGGAGTACCATCCGTGCACGTTGTTAGGTCTGCTACTTCGATATTCTGATCTTCAGTATGTACGCAGGGGAGTATTATCTTCGCACATTGTTGGATCTATTACCTAATCTTCTGATCCTTAGTGTATATACAGGGGAGTGTCATCCTTACACGTTGTCAAGTCTACTACTTTGATCTTCTGATCTTTAGTGTGTGTATACAGGGGAGTACCACCCTTGCACATTGTTTGGTCTACTACTTTGATATTCTGATCTGCAGTGTGTGCACAGGGGAGTATCATCCTCGCACATTGTTTGGTCAAATGTTGAGTCGTTATCTGGCTTTATTACTTGATCGCCGCCCTTTCCTGTTGGTATCTCGCAATTGTATGGAGCAGGCTATGCACCTTGTGCATGGAATGCATGCTCTTTCTAAAGAGGGTAATGCTTATATACATGTGTGTCTTTATATTCTAATTATATGGTGTATACATCTTGACTGTGTAATGCATGTTGTTTTATGTAATGATATGATGCATGTTTGTACATGACATATGTTTTAAAGAATTCCCATATGGATTCGGTTGCGACGTATCAGATGTAGTAGGAGGCTTCAGCTAGAGAATCAAGAGCTATGGAGCTTGTTGGATACTTGGCCAGTTGAAGTTGAGGAGCAAGCCCATTAAATAACTTCGTATAAGAGACGTACTGTTATAGGGAGGGTCGCCGGAGGTGAGAGCTCCAATTTTATGTCATTGGGAGGCGATGAGTAGATTCTTCTTACTTACACATTGCGCCTTGACTCTTGGATCTCCATCTCTTCCTATTTGATTTTCCTTTGTAGGTTTTCCACTCAAAAATTTCTTATTGGTCATTTCTTTTCTCGTCAAGCCAAGCTGGCAAGCTTTTTCTTTTTTGGTGCATTAATTTTTGTTCAAGCACCGTTGGCAGTTTTCAACTTGACAGACTTTATATGCCATTTCTTTTTTAGCCAGCTAGAACTTGACAGACCTCTTTTTTTAATCTGAAAGAACACAATGAGGATATAGAGAAAAAAAAGAAAAAAATAATAAAATATGGCACAGCCTATAGGTAATACAATGGGAAAATAGGGAAGAACCCAAGGGGATACAATAAGAACATCTAATAAGTAGAAATCAGCCTAGGTCATTTTTAAATGATATTTGCATTTCAATATGAGCAATCATTACATGTTTCTAATACAAATGACATTAATTTGCATTCTTTAAAGTTAGGAATAAAGATGTTTGGGATAAGAAAAAAGATGTGTATCTCAAAAGTGTATCCAACCTTTATTCCCTGCTGTCTGAGTTGTCTTTATTGGTTTTCCACCTAAATAAATACTTTATTAGCAATTTCTTTCTCGTCAAGTTAGGCTAGTAGGCTTTCTTTCTTTTGGTGTCTTAATTTTTTCTCAAGTGTCGTTGCCAATTTTCAACTTGACAAATTTTGTGTGCCATTTCTTTTCTAGCCAACCTGAGCTTGACATGCCTATATATGGTAGATTTTTAGCTTGTCGATGCTGGTTGGATTTGTGAACTCATTCCCGTCCAAGTCCATGATCTTGACAGCCCCTTTGGATAAGATTTTCTTTACCATGTATAGACCTACCTAGTTTGGTTTGAATTTTCCCCTGACATATGCATTGGCGAGCTTTAACTGCTTCATTGTTGGTGACAGGAATTTTCAACCTTTTAGAGAGAGGTATCAATTTTCCCACTGGGTTGGCAATTAGCTCTCTTAATCTAGCCCCCTTTGCTACTCATTACTCCATCAAAGAACATGTGCCATTTCGGCTCTTCTGACTGTACCATAGCTAATTGCTCATCTGGAAAGTCTAAACTCACTTCTTCTTTAGGGCCTAATGGTGGCCAGCTAGAAACTCTGCCATGACCCTTTCTTTGATGACCTTCTTGGTTTGGTGTTCAATGTCAAATTCGAAAATAAAAGCAACCATTTGGCTAACTTACCCACTAAACTAGGAACTGAACTGAGATGTTGGATTAGATCTGCTTTTCAACACCACCATCACTTCGTAGGATTGGAAGTAATGTCGAAGCTCTTTCGTAATCCAACCCATGGCTACACAAGTTTTCTCTATCATGGAGTACCTCATTTCGTGCTCTATCAAGCTTCTGCTGAGGTAGTAGATGGGGAAGCTCCTTCTTATCATCGTCTTCTTGCACTAACATTTCCCCTATAAACCTTTCTTCGATTGCTAAATACAGAATCAAGGGTCTTCCCATTCGAGGTGGGCAAAATATTGGGGGATCTTGTAAATATGCCTTTATTTTGTTGAAGGCAATTTGGCACTACTTGTTTCATTTCACGGGCCGATCCTTTTGTAGTAGCTTAAAGATGGGTTCATAGATTAGAGTCAGTCGTGCTATGAAGTGACTTACATACTAGAAGGATCCTAGGAAGTACCTCTCCTCCTTTTTTATTTTTGGCGCAGGCTTTTCTTGGATTATTTTGAATTTGTCTGGGTCCATCTTTATACCTCTTTTACCGATGATGTGCCTCAGTAGCTTTCCAGATGTTACCCCAAATGTACACTTCTTGGGAATAAGCTACAAGTTGTACTCTTCTGTCCTTGTTAAGAACTTGCCCAAAATACCCACATGAACTTCACGAGTGTTGGATTTAATTAGCATGTCATCTACATAGACTTCTATATCCTTATGGATCATCTAAGGTGGTCACTGCCTGCTGATAAGCTACCCCGGTGTTCTTCAATCCGAATGGCATAACTTTATAATAAAAGGTAGCTAATTCGGTGACAAAAGTTATTTTGGTTTTATCTTGTCTGCTCATCATGATTTGATTGTAGCCAGAGAAACCATTAGCAAAAGATAACACGTCAATGTAAGGCAAAGGGAAGTCATCCTTGGGGGATGCTTTGTTCAAATCTCTGAAGTTCACACACACCCTTACTTTTTCTTTCTTAGGGACTGGTAACGCACTTTCTAACCATTTGGGGTATTCTTTAAAAAAAAGTCGATTTTCAGCTGCTTCTGAATTCCTTCTTTCACTTTTCAGACCATTCAGATTTCAGTCTTTACAAATTCTACTTCGCTGGGGTGACTTTAGGATCAATCAGGGTTCTGTGTTCCGGTATATGTCAATCCACACCATGTATGTCTGTGTAGGACCAAGCAAAGGCTTTGACATGCTTCTTCAAAACTTGGACAATATTGGTTCTTTCTTCAGAGGTTAGGTCTTATGAGATACGTATATTTTTAGGTCATCTTCTGTTCCCAAATTTATTTCATGCTAGGAAATTTCATGAATGCTAAAAACATACAATTAATTCTCATATGCATATGCAGTGCCATTATGAAAAACAACACACGTTTAAGCAAACTTTGATTTCTTATTATTAAAAGCCTTATCGGTAACCTTGTCCAAACTCAAAATTGTATCTATATCTGTTACATGAGTACTTTCTTCCTCCACAGGTGGAGGGTCTTATTCTTCCATGATCATAGCTTCTATCTTGTCTCTTCTAAAGGCCTTCAACACTTTCTCTAAGATAGCTTCTTTGGTTCAAGTTTTCATGCCTTCTTTCATCACACGCTTTAAGGCTTGCATAATCTCTTCTAGAGCTATGTCAAATCTCCTTTCAATAGTCCCGTAGGCAAATTTTGGAGACATAGAGTATTTTGACCACTCCTCAAAGGCAATCAACTTATCTTTCTCATCCTTAAATTCAATGTCATCTAAGAAGAATGGGGTTGTCATCTTGGCATCAAGAGCTATATTTTTTCCCTCGTTATTAGCTTCATAGCCTTCTTCGACCACATTTATGGCTTCAGACTTGCTAGAGTTTTGATTTCCCTCCAAAACATGTGTAAATCCAAAATTAGACAGTCCTTTAGAAGGCATCATGTTTGCCCCTTCATTGAATCTAGGCAAAAAGTTATTTTGTGTAATCGGATTTACCAGTACCGGCTCTGCCAACTTCCCTTCTACCACTAGCCTTTGAATTGCCGTGTACATACTGAAACACTCATTAGTTCTATGAATGGAGGATACATAATAGGTATAGTACCTTGCCTTCTCCTCTGCTAATGGTTTCTTGTAAGGTCTAACAGAGTCAAGTATTCCAATTGAGCGGCACTTGATGAAGATTCTACTCAGCGACTCATCCCATGGATTGACAAACGGTGTCCTCACTACTATTGATTTAAGAGCTTATTCTATACATCCTTTCTTCCTCTTCTCCTCAGACCTTGGCCCATTTTAGATGTTGTGTGCCACCCTTGTGACTCTTCCCTTAGGCTATGTTGTAATAAAGAGCTGGTTCCTACTTCCTCTGAACTGTTCGATCGAGAAAAAGCTATTCATTGCTTCGAAAACATCCTGTCTTATAAGGATTTGCTGCTTATTGGAACCCTCATTTGACCTCGTGAAAAATTTTCTATTGGACATCTTTTTTTATAAAACCACTTTGTCAGCCATATGGTGATATGCATGTATGTAGTGCTGTATGGATAATGCTAGAAGCACAGACTGCTCCAAGAATCTCAAAAACAAACATGTTAAACATGTAGTGACATGCATGCATATAGATGCTGTATGAATAATGCTAGATGCATAGACTGCTCCATATTTTAACAAGAGTCTCAGAATGAAACACGTTAGTCACATTATAATTTGGCACAAATATCCCCTTAACACTTCCGGATATGATGATTGAAACAAACAATCCTCACATATTGTCTTATCCTTCTGCTGCTCGGTATGTAAAGGTGGTGCCTATTGTGATGTGATATGATTATTACATGAGTAGTGAATACTGCTTGTTATGAAGTAGTGATACGACATATGGATCAGCTATGAATATCATATGGATAGCATGTTTACAATGTGTTTATGACAAGAAATTTCAATGTTATATGGATAACATGTTATGGAATACCTTGCATGTTCATGGATGCTATGGACAGCATGGCATATAAATCAAGAATACTTTGTGAATAGCATATTGTGGCATACTCTTGTTACATGACATATTAATTATGGATGCTACATAGATAACATGGCGTATTAATTGAGAATACTATCTGAATAGCATGTTAGGGTATGACATATCAATTATGGATGCTACATAGATAGCATGACATATAAATTACGAATGTTATGGCATACTTTTATGGTATGACATAGTAATTATGGATGCTATATGGATAGCATGGCATATTAATCGAGAATACTATGTGAATAGCATGTTATGGCATACTTTATATGTTTATAGCATGGATGCTACATGGATAGCATGGCATACAGATCAAACATGTTATGGCATACTTTGCATATTTGATATATGACACATTGATCGTGAATGCTACATGGATAGCAAGGCATATTGAGCATGTTATGGTATGCTTTATATGTTTATGGCGTGGAAGCTACGTGGATAGCATGACATATAAATCAAGAGTACTATGTGAATAGCATTTTATGGCGTACATTATATGTTTATGGTATGGATGCTACATAGATAGCATGGCATATAAATCAAGAGTACTATGTGAATAGCATGTTATGGCATACTTCGCATGTTTATGACATGGCATGTTGATTATGTGTATAATGGTGTATGACATGTTGATTATGGATACCTTGGTGTATGATATCTTGTATGTTTATGACATGGCATAGTAATTGTGTATAGTGTGTGCTTATGGACACTATATCAATGTCAAATAATGTGAATGTTAATTTGAAGTATTCCTTTATGAAAAGAAAATTGAAACTTGAAAAGAGACAATTTTATTCATATGAATTAAATCATGAATAAAAAAAATTAAATGGGAATAATAAATAATTAAAACAATCATGAAATAGTATAACTTAAATCATGAAGGTGGTAGGAATAAAAATAAATTAAAAAGGAAAAGGATTAAATCCAATTTTTTTTAAAGAAATTACAGGCTTTAGAGACAAGAGGAGAGGGAGACATCCAAACTAGGTTGGCACCTCTGCCTGTTCCTCCTCGGACTTAGAAACCCAAAAATGTATTAAATAATAAAAATGGACCTCAAGATAAGGTAACAAAAGTACATAGTTTCGAAGGGATTTACAAAGCGTTTAAGGGGTTCAAAATGACATCAGTAACCTGAATCCTAGAGTGCCCGAAATTCCAAAGAAAGGCAGCATTATGAACATATTTTAAAAAAATATCACTATTATTATAGTCCTCCCAAAATATACGCGAGTTCCGTCTCTTCCAGATTTCCCAAGCCAAAAGCAACCAAAAGGTGGAAAAGAAAGAGCACTACGAAACAGTCTTGAATAAACCTTTCCAATGCCAGAAGAATTCACAAGTACTCCTCGAAATGACGAAAGGAATCCCTAACCATTTCAACATTTGATTCCAGTATTTAATGCTTTCAAAGCATCGAATAAAAATATGATCGATGGATTCCTAACATGAACAGAAGGAGCAACTAATATCCGCCTCCGGAATGATATGCTAATCAACAAGTAATTTTTTGGTTAGAAGGCGACCATGGCAGAGCAGCCAGAAAAGAATTTTTGGAAATATTTTCGATTCCATCCGATAGCTGCACAACGCATTGGAAGTGAAACTTCAAATTGCGGCTGCTGAAAAAACCGTTTGAATGATGCTGGTGTAAATTTTGCTCCGTGCCAAAGAAATTGACCAACTCATTGGAGAAGAACCATGGTGGACAGAAGTGACAGTAGATCGGACTGAAGCTGCTCCTCATGCTGACGGAGCCAACGAAACCAGCAGGGTCTTCCGACGACGCAAATAGCTCCAGACAACGCAACAGCCACTGACATTTTTAAATCTACTGCAAGCCCATATAAGGCTGGAAATTGAATTTTAAGTAGGGCATTGCCAATCCATAAATCATCCCAAAAAAGAGTTTGATTTCCATCCCACAATTTCTCAGTAATGTAGGATTTGAAGCAATTCCAAATTGCTGAATTTTTTAAGCCGCAAGCAATAATACCACGGCATATAGGGGAGTGAACCCAATGTTACCGAAATCCTAAGAGAGCAAGCATGTATTACGAACACAAACAGACATCCATAAAGAGTTTTTAGTTTGATTACGGATTCGCCAAATCCGTTTTAGAAGAAGTGCAGCATTCAAGAGAAAGGTGATTTGAAAATTGAGCCCTTCTACATGCCATGGAGAGTATACCACATCCCAACTGACCTTACATAAACCTCTGTTAAGTGAGTCGCCTTTCCACAGAAAATTTTGCATTTATTGATCAATTTTGTTTGAAACAGCAACCGGCATTCTGAAGAGACTCATATAATAAATTGTGATACTAATAATCACTGATTTCAATAAACTAGTCGACCAACATAAGATAGGTATAAGCCCTGCCACATAGCCAATTTAGATTCAATTCTTTTTACAATCGGGCTCCAATCCGGTCAACTATGCATTTTAGACCTTCATCAGCCAAAGAAAAAAGGAACGGAGAAAAAGGGTCACCCTGTTTCACACCCCTGTGAAGGTAGATAGGTCTGGTAGAGACCCTATTAGTCAAGATGGAGGTGGAGGAATTTGAACGACACCCTCTCTTCCACTTAATTCATGTTTCTGAAAACCCCATAGCCTTCATATTCGATCCAAAAATACCCAACAAACACTGTCAAAAGCTTTCTGAAAGTCCAATTTTAAAAGTTAGTCAGGCTTTTGGGTCCTTTTCAAATGGTGGACCAATTCGGATGCCACAAAGGAGCATTCATGAATGTTGGGTTCAGGAGAAAACCCAAACTGACAATCAGAGACCAACTTAGGAAGCAGAACCTCTAACTTATTTGCAAAAAGCTTAGAGAGGATTTTGTAGACTCTATGAATAAGGGCAATTGGTTTGAATTTTCCCACATCCTTCCTATTATTATCTTTTGGAATCAGAACAGTGAAAGATGTTTTAAGCTGAGCAGGTAGCATCCCCATTTTGTGAAATTGCCGAAAAAGTGACATCATATCCTCCTTTAAGGTCGACGATGCTCTCTTGTAGAAGAAACCATTAAAACCGTCAGGCTCCGAAGCTTTGTTCTCACCATAAGAATTAAGGGAATCCTGAACCTTTGTTTCAGAAAACAAGTCAACTAGCTTTCTGTTATCTGCGTGGTCCAGCTTGGAGAAGTGTAAGCAATGTAGATCGTATGAAATCACCCTCACCGACTTGAATAGGTGTTTGTAATATGAAATTAGGCATTCTTGAATCTGGATGGGATCCTCAATTATCCGCTCATCCTCTTGCAGTGAAAGGATCCTGTTTTTTCTGAACCTAGCAGAGGAGATACGATAAAAGAAAGTTGTGTTATTATCACCTAGCAACGTCCATGAGATCCGAGACTACTGATGACGAATGGCTTCCATATATTTTGTTTTGTGCAGAAGTTCAGTCTTGACCGTATTCAACTCAAGAAATTGCTCAAAATTCAACGGCCTCAAAATCGAATCAGAGGTTAATGTGAGCAGCTTATCTTCTAGAAGCTTAATGTCATTGATGGAGCAACAAAACACTTCCCTATTCCAAATCTTAATTATCCTCCACAGTTGATTCATGTGATCAAAGAAAGGCATCTCCATATTAGACAAACAAATATTACTCCAAGAGCTGCAAATGAAATCAGAAAATTCAGCAACATCCCATCAACTATTAAGAGAGCGAAAGGGCCTGGTCACGTAGGCGTTTGAAGGAGAAGATGCAAACAAGAGTGAAAAATGGTTAGATAAAGAAGTATCAATCTGAGATAGAAGAGGAGACCAATAATCTATAAATTCTAGAGAAGGATCTTGTATTATGCCAGGTATAATG
>CAOJCR011771649.1:0-11819 GCA_948330485.1 Euphorbia neoarborescens | reverse complement strand
TATTTAATAATATCGTATTTATATGATAAAATTTCTTGTTTTTATGTGATTTTCCAAAATCCTATTTTTTTCTATGATACAGTTATTTTCTTTATCTGATTTATTAGTTTTATTAAATACTTTATTTCTCTTTCAGGTATCGGTGGCTAAAACAAAGAGCGAGGTGTGGGGATGGGTAAAATCTGTTGAGAGAAAGCAAACAGTCAAATACAGGGGAACTTCTCTTGTTGATCCGATTTATAGGGTCTATTTGAAATTGTGACACATCAAATTTTGAAGGTGAGATCCACGCGAGTCCCATCTCCAAAATTTGATATGTCACAATCTTGTGCTCCCGATCTACGTAGACTAGGAGCATAAAAGAAATTCTCCAAATACAACCTTAATTTATAGTGAGATTTAGGTGAAAAAATCAATTTGAAATTGTTATCGTATTATCAATCTATTTTTTAAAAAATATTATTAAAAAAATAAATTTAAATAGTATGTTATTAATTTTAAATTAACTTTAATTAAAAATTTTATGTGACAATTCTCCAACATCTCAAAACTATAACTTTTCTTTTTAAAAAAAAATATGTATTTATTAAAAAAAATAGTTTTTGGGACTGCTATACCATTATATAGTTTGTTCTAAGCTTCCCATTTAAGAATATGCATTTTAATTGATAATTTATTTAATACACACCATTTAAAAAATAATTAATAAATTATAATTTTATTATAAATATTTTTTATTTTAGTGATAAAAAAATGTATGAAGTAATGAATTAAAATTAAAAGCAAAGTAATTTAAAAAATTAATAGTTGTATTTTTACTATTTATTATTTAATTAATATTTAGATATAAAAAATATTTATATTATTCAATATTCAAAATAAAATATTATCCATTAAAATTAATAAAAAATAACAAAAACATGTTATAGTTCATAATAAATTATTAAAAAATGATATCTCAATAAAAAAATCAAATTGCTTCATGGCTTCTGAATAACAACATCAGTCCCGAATATCTCTCACTTACTCTTCGCGGACGACAGCCTGCTCTTTTTTAAATCAAATGAAGAGGAGGCAAAAGTCCTACCACAGTGTTTTCATACCTATGGGAAAGCTTCAGGCCAAGTAATAAATTTTCGGAAATCTTCTGTATTGTTTACTCCGAATGTGGGTGCCTCAATAAGACAAGCTATAACACAGAAGTTTGGGGTTAAAGAAGTAGAAAATCATAGAATATATATCGATTTTCCTTCATTGGTTGGTCGGGCAAGATCGTATGTTTTTGATTTCATTATTGAGAAAGCGGGTAAGAGGATAGCAAGTTGGAATCGAAAATGTGTGCCTCAAAGTGGTAAGGGCATATTAATCAAATCGGTTGCTCGGACTCTACCTGCTTATGCCATGAACGTTTTTGAACTACCTAATCAGGTGATTTACAAGCTAGAACAGTTGTTCACTAGATTTTGTTGGGGATCCTCAACGCACTGGATGAGATATGATCGTTTATGTCAAGCAATCGAAGAAGGGGCTTGAATTTTAGGTGTTTAAAGGAGTTCAATCTTGCACTGTTAGCTAAGCAAACCTGGAAGTGAATAACGGAGCCTTCTTCACTGGCAAGTAGGTTGTTTAAGGACAGATATTACCCCTCCTGTGATTTTATGGATGCAAAAATGAAAGCAAATATATGTAGTGTATGGAGAGGCCTTCTCTACACTCGAGCTGTTCTAAGGAAGGGCTTACGATGGAGAATAGGGAATGGACAGTCTGTTTCGATCTGGCATAAGAATTAGCTACCGAGCAATGATGAGCCAAAAGCGAAGTCTGTAGTGTTTCTCGGATTTGAGGATGCGAAGGTCTGCTTGCTGTTCGATTAAGCAAGGACAGGTTGGGACAAAAGTCTACTCGATTTGCTATTCTCTACGTCTGAGAAGCAGCTGATTTATAAACTTCCGAGGGTGCAACATGAGTGTGAGGATGTGAGGTACTAGAGCTTGGAAAATTCAGGTCAATTCACGGCCAAGAGTGCATATTACGCTCTAGTGAAACAGGGGATTGTATCAAGCTTACCATCAAATTTTGTAAGTGAAGAATGGAGACAGATTTGGAAGTTACAGGTTCCTCCAAGAGTGCAGAATTTCTTATGGAGGATTGGGATAAAGTCTTTACCCACACTTGTGAAGTTGAAAAAGAAAAAAGTTTAGGTCGATAAGGTGTACCCTTTATGTATGGAATTGCGAAAACTGACTTTCATGCACTTGTAGTCTTTCCGTTAGCGTGCGACGTATGGGTGGAAGTGCTTCCTGAAGGCTGGCTGATAGAGATCTACGATCTAGAGGCATGGTGGGGCTGGGTGATGAAATAAAATGAGTCCGTTCAGGAGTTTGCTGCTGTCACTTTTTGGGCAAGGAGGAATGGTTAGGTTTGGAATCGGAAGAGCAAGTCTGTGGATCAAGTTATGCTCCATGGCTTGGGGTTTTTGAGTGAGTGGAAAGGAGCAAAAGTGCAAACAGAGGTACAACCGAGTGGAAGTAGAGAGCAATTGTGGCTGCCCCGCAAGGCGGTTGGGTAAAATACAATATTGATGCTAGTGTCTTTGAAGGTGGCAGGAGATTGGATTATGGATGCGTTATTCGAGATGTATCAGGAAGTGTCTTAGCTGCTTGATCATTAATAATGAAGGGAGCGAAGCGCTCAGCTGGTTGAAGGAGCTGGATTTGGATAACGTCATTATTGAGATGGATTCCTTAACAACGGTAAACCATCTAAATAATAAAGAGTCTCTCAAGAGCATGAGTGGTTTAATAATTGATTATTGTAGGATGCTTTTAGATCTTTTCTCGAACATTAAGGTAGTTTATGTTAGTCGCAAAGCAAAATCGGTAGCTCATAGGTTAGCCCGGGCTGCGGATTCTTTAACATATAGGGAGACATGGTTACATTGATGTCCATCTTGGATTAGGGCTGCTATTGCTTCTAATTGATTTAAAACATGATTTTCTCAATCAAAAAATTTGAAGTTGAAGATTGTCGATTATATTTTTATTACATAAAACCACTTGAATTTGCACCCATAAAATTTCATAATAATCATTACATTTAATTATGTAAAACTAAATCATATCCTTCGTTATGCATTACTAAAATATTAACTCTATATGTAACAAAAAAATATTAACTCTGTAATACTCAATCTCCCCCTTCATCTATAGGACGTAATGGAGCAAAACCCTGTTTCTCTCGACCCTCAAGCATTCCTGCTACTGTCGGTCCCTCTAGATGGTGGTATCTTCACTTTTGGATCTGGCAGTGTGATGAATAATGGACAAGTAAGTAGTTCTAGAGTGATGCAAATGTTTCGGGATGTAGTTGTGAAGCCCACGAATCTCTAAAAGAACCTTCATCAGAGGAAACTTCCCACGTAAGGAATGGTGACTATCGATTTTTTGGATGATGGTGAACCATAGAAGGATGCTTTGATCATTTAAGTTCTTAGGAGGGAGGTAGGTTACTTGGCCCTTCAACGACGTGTGATCGAATTATGGCAACCAATGGAGAGTATGGACATTATTGGTCTCGGGTTCGGCTATCATCTGGTTACACTTGAACTAGAGATGGACAGGAAGAAGGTCATGAATGAAGGACCATGGATGGTACAGGGACACTACTTAACGGTCAAAACCTGGACTCCAGATTTTGTACCATCGAATGCACATGTGGATTCCACGATGGTCTGAGTGAGGTTTCCGAATCAAAGTTGATTAAAATACCACTAAGGCTGCACGTGGTTGCTTTTGCGAGGGTTTGTATTGAGGTTGATCTTAACAAACCCCTTATAGCAGAAATGTGTGTTAATGAGGAAGTTATGCATGTTGAGTATGAAGGCTTGCATAACACATGTACCAACTGTGGTCGATATGGCCATACAAGGGCCCTTTGTACTTTCCTTTCTGCTTTTAAGGGTAGTGAGCAAACAAGTATGGTAGAGGAAGTGGCTGATCAATCGGTACTAGTGGATCAAAGGGAGAGTGAGGGTCCCTCTATTCATGTGGGAGATCCTAAGAAGAATGAAATTGAGTATGGTCCATGGATGATGGTCCAGAGATGAAAACGAGTTCCTAGAAGCAAAGGAATGGATAGTAGAATGGAGGAAGCAAATGTGTTAGCACCGAGACCTAGCCTAGAATCGATGATGATGAATGACTCTGTTGTATGAAACCATCGTGTATACAGGAGTTCCATTATAGCACAAAAGGAAAGTGGAGGGTCAGTAAAGGTACAGGCTCGATCTGAAATAGCAAAGAACATTTTAGGTGTTCACCGGGACAGGTGCTGTTAGACGTGGGAGCATATTGGTAAGGGGCCTAGAATTGTGGATTGGTGGGCTAATAGTTGAATAACAGGTTTGGAAGGTGGGCAGAGATGAAGGGAATGATTGTGAAGGGATTATGCCTTTACTTACAAGGCTATCTAATTCTGCTCTAGAACCTAGAAGTAAAAGGGTTAGGGAGGAGGTCAGAAGAAATGTTATTTCAAATGGATCAAATTTGTTTAAACCTTCTGGTGCAAGTGTGTTAGAAGTTGATGGTAGAGGGGATGGTTCTATGGATATGGTTGTCGAAGCGGCTATTGGCCCACAATGTGAGAATGTAGATCCAAATATAGATCAGAATTTACAGAATGAGCAAATGCTTGCTCAAGGATACTAAGGGTAATGGTTTCTCTATCCACTTGTTATTGCTATAAAGATAATTATGTGCAATTGTGTTTGGAGCCGGTGATCCGGTCTTTCACTGTGCTTTAAAACACTTGATCAAGACCAATAAGCTGGGTATTTTAGTGCTTATTTATGGTTCCTATGCAGATGATGTTTGTAAGAAGTTTAATTTTACAGAATACGAGAGGATTAAAGCGGAAGGCTTTTATGGGAGGGATGTGGCTGTTTTGGCAGAAGGATAATGTGAATGTCACAATTTTACAATGGAACAAACAGTTTTTTCATTTGAAAGTCAGCAAACATACGGGTTTGGCACAATCGATTCCCTGATACCTCACGATAGTGTATATGAGTTCTAATGCTGTTGATAAACGTTCCTTTATGCATGATATGGTGGAGCTAAGTAAAACTATAGTGGGACCCTGGTTAATTGGAGGTGATTTTAACTGTATTAAGGTGAGAGAGGAGAAGCAGGGGGGCTTGGAGAGTGATGAACAGGTGTAATGAATTCGTCAGATGGATTAGTAGGCTGTAGTTAGTTGATTTGGGCTTTACGGGACCACAATTTACATGGTATACAGGTTGCACTCCATGTACAAGAGTTGTCTGCCATTTAGACAGGTACCGTTTCAACACGGATTGGTGGCTGCTCTTCCCGGAAGCAATGGTTACTCATTTATCATGAAATAAATCAGATCACACGCCGATAATGATGGAGTTAAAGAACAGTCCCATTAGCAATTCGAATAGGCCGTTTAGATTATAAGGAGCATGGCTTTCTCACCCCAATTTTCGAAGTTTTCTTGAGAAGGAATGGAAGTCGGGACAGTTTGTTGTAGATGGGTTACAGAGTCTCAATTCGAAATTGAATTGCTAGAATAAAGGGGTGTTTGGCAACATATTCTATTGGAAGAATAAGACTTTAGCTAGGCTCTATGGAGTCAAGAAACATCTAGGTTTTAGGGTGCATGATGGTTTATTGAATTTGGAAAGGAAGCTAACTAATGAATTAAATGTAGTGCTGTGTCAGGAGGAGATGCACTGGTACCAGAAATCACGGGATAGATGGATAGCCTTAGGAGATATGAATACTAAGTATATCCATGTCTCAACAGTTGTACGTAGAAGACATAACAATATAATGGGGTTATTGGACAATAGTAGAGTTTGGGTATAGGATAAAGATGAATTGAAGAATTTGGTGTATCAATATTATTGCTACTTGTATGCAGAAGAGAGGACAAATAGACCCAAACTTTGTTCTTTTACCAATTTCAATGGAAGATTGGCTCTATTTATTAGTGATGTATCATCCCCATTTACAGCGTCTAATGTGCAATCAACTTTCTTTTCAATGGATTCATTTAAAGCCCCTGGACCGGATGGCTTCCAAGATGTATTTTTTCAAAAGAACTGGTCCATTGTCGGGCCGACAATGGTGGAAGAGCACTCAACTTGGGTCAATTGGATACGAGATTTAATTCAACGTTAATTTCTTTGATTTCAAAATCAGCTGCCCTGAATAAGATCTCGATGTTTCGCCCTATCAGTCTATGCAATGTTATCTACAAGGGCATAAATAAATGAATAGTAAATCGGTTAAAGCCTTATCTATCAGACTTGATCAGCTCGTTCCAATGTAGCTTTATATTGGGCAGGCAGAAAACGGACAATGTGATCCTTCTTTAAGAGGCTGTGCATTCGTTCAAGAGAAAGAAGGGGCATCGAGGAGCAATGACTCTTAAGATTGATCTTGAAAAGGCTTATGATCGGATAATTTGGGTGTTTTTACGGGATACACTGGAAGAGCTAGCATTCCCAAATCATTGGATTAATCTGATTATGGACTGTATATTGTCAGCGAGTACAAGAGTTTTGTGGAATGGAGAGCTGCTCAAGAGTTTTACCCTAGGAAGAGGACTGAGACAAGGAGATCCGCTCTCACCGTACCTGTTCGTTATTTGCCTGGAGAGATTGAGCCATCTTATAGAGGATACGGTACAGTCCAATGCCTGGAAGCCAGTAGCACTATCACGAAGTGGACTACATTTATCACATATGTTTTTTGTAGATGATATAGTGTTGCTTGCTGAAGCGAATCAAATGCAAATCCATGTAATCAATGGCATTTTTGAGAAGTTTTGTGAGTCCTCAGGCCAACGAGTCAGTTTTGCGAAGTCTAAAGTTTTCTTTTCTAATAACACTAGATCGGAGACTATGGATATTATAAGCTCGGGGTTGGGAATCCACCATACAATGCATATTGGGCTATATTTGGGTGTACCAGTTATTCATTCCCGGATGTCCAAGGAAAAATATCAATATGTGGTGGATCGTGTTCACTCACTGCTCAATGGCTGGAAAGCGTAGATGTTGTCTTTGGCGGGAAGAGCAACCTTGGCCAAATCAACTTTATCCACCATTCCATATTATGTTATGAAAACTAAGGTGCTTCCCCGGAGCATAAGCGATAAAATTGACAGCAGCATCCGCAGGTTTTTCAAGGGAGAAGGTGAAGAGAAGCGAAAAGTTCATCTTGTCAACTGGGCAACCTGTGAGCGTAGCGACAAATTTTTTTACAATTAAGTAAACACTTTCGACGTGAGCGGCTTGGTGCTCTCAAAAGTTTAAAAGGCATTAAGATTAATTATCATGAGAGGTACTTTCGGCATGAGCGGCTTGGCGCTCTCGAAAGCCAAAATATTTGGGGTAAAAATAACAAGTTTACTTAAGACTTTGTTAAAGATATGATGAAATTTGAAAAAAGATTCCTAAGAGAACGAAATAATTCTAAAAAGAATCTTTCGAACAAAATGCGCGTGAACACGTGCTTAGTGGTTTTAATTGAAAATCCAATTTTGAAATAGGGTGAAAACATTTTGAAAGAAATTCGGACTCGAATATCTAAAAAAATGGTGTTTGGAGTCGCCATCTGGTTCCAAGCTCTACAGGGAATTAATTCACGGTATTTCTCAGATCCTAAGCTCGAATCCAAAACCATGATCCAGAGATCGGGTTCGGATAAGATATGTACTCATCATTTTTCAAAAGACTTTAAAGAAATCGACAACATTTTTGAAAACAAAGTATTCTTATTTGCGGAAAGCTTAAGTTGATTTTAGTTTGAATTTTAATGTGATCGTGCGTGCAAAGGCAGTAAATAACGCGCAGAGAATTAAATAATCATACAACCCAATCGAAAGCATACAACCTAACTAGGGGGATTTACATCCAAACTAAAATGGAGAATGGAGGTACATATGCATGAAACATATAAATATTTATAGATATTAAAATAAATCATACATTCAACATATATTAAATAATTAAAAGCAGGCATAATTTAAACACTTTGGACTCAAATAAGACATGTGAAATAGCATGCAATAGAATGGGAAGACACGCTAGCTCGAGGTCATGAGTAATAGGAGATAGTTGGATAAATTCGGTAGATTTAATCTGACTAAACCTGCAAAACCATTTTTTAAACGCGTGTGATGGGACTAGAAGTTTTTTTTCTCTTTAAAGCGATATGACTCAATTTTATTATTTTCACATGCACATAAATGGGTCGAATATCCGGAAACTCGGAGGATTTTCTTCATTGTACTGTGCTAGCAGCCTAATACCGACTTTTCGGTACAGCTTTCTAAATACATACGTAATTACAGAAATTTAAATTGCGAAAATTTAAATCTACACATCACAAACATTATGCAATATTATTATGAATGCTAAAAAATAGAAAGACTTAAAAATGATAAAGTAAAAATATTCAAAATGCAAAGAATGCATGTTCAGGACTTATTAGGTCTCAGATTTTGCCTTTAAAGGTTGTGGGTTTTTCACAAATTACAAGAAGAAAACCTTGAAGCGTGTGAATGCAAACACAAAGCAAGAAGGTAAAAACAAAGACGTGACCTAGACAGAATACAAAGGACAAATTTAGGCCAGACTAGACTCCATTACAGACTTGAAATACAGTGAAATAATATGACAGATTGACAATAAAATCTAAACATCCTAACAATCAAAAAAGGACTTGACATTGAAATTAAAAAAAGACACCGAATTTGAAATTGGAATAACAATTTCGTAGAACTTATTCACATGTCAAGCGAGAAACATAATATTGAATCAAAAATACGAAAAAACATGAACCAAAACAAAACTTGAAAGAAATAGGAATTGATTGAGCAGCGAAAAATATGAGCAAACATGTAGATCAAATTAAAGCTTGAAATCAATTTGTCAGTCAATCGTGCAGACGAAGACTAACGAGATGCAATATACATTAACAATTGATATGTGGAAATATAAATCATACCAAAATTAATCAATCCAAAACCTATTAATAATTAATTATCAAATCATACGAAAATTGAACTTAAAACCATTAACCTAAAACATACGTATGTAAATGTAATCTTCAATCCAGAATCATGCAAACAATCAAAATTGGGACTCAGTAAGAACAAAGAAACCGATCATAGAAACACATACGAGCCATAGCAATCGAGATTTACGCACAAAACAAGCGAAATCGACTCAAGCAAAACACATAAAACACACACGAAAATCCAAAATACCAAACATCATTGATATTTTGTTTCTATCTCAAACTAGACAGCGTATTTAGAAAGATGAAAAAGCTGTAAAATACGAACCTAAAACAAATCAACGGAAATGAAAGATTCAATCCTAAAAACCGATACACCAAACGAACATTGACTGAAATGCAGATAAGAATAAAGTGCCAATATTTCACGAAATCAAAATTTGATCAAAAGAAAATAGAGAAATGCAAACAGAAAATTCTGGCCAAACTCAAACCGTAAATGACAAAAAGTTGGAATGATAGCAAAAAAAAGGAGAGGAAAATGAAGTTCTAATCAACTGCAGACAACGAGTGACAATAAAGAAAGGAGCAGTAAACATGTCACACGAAGTTCTTAATAACTAACATAATGATCCAATTATCCAACCATGATTACAGGAATAACCAATAACAAACTCATGGAAATCACCATGATATGCGGTCCAACATATTTCCAAAACTCAACATCCAACAAAATGGCAGTAAAAATTCATACAGGGGAGCAGAAATTGTCTTGAGTCTTAGAGATTTACCTGTGTGCAGTGATCTCCCTAATTCAGAGAAGCTCTAGAAATCAATCTACCAATTTGATTCGTTAGAAGCGATCCAAGTCAGTTCAAACTGAAATCCACAATTCGAGTTTAAAATCAAAACCAATTTTTGTGGTTTTAAATCTGATGAAAATAGAAGCAGCACTCTTTGTTTTTATTAAAAAAATCGAAACCCCAAAATCCCCCAAACGAAATTCAGTCCTTTGTCGAATTTTTCTTTTCAATTAAAATGTCTCCAAATCGGAGAGCTCTCACCCTCTCTTCTTTTTTTTCAATTTGGAATTGGGCTCACTGAATTTTCTCTCAAATTTCTTCTCTTGAAATCGGCCCCCCTTTCTCTCTGTCGAAGTTCCAGTCTCATTTTCTGTAAATTTCTCCTTTGAAATCCCTAATTTCCACTGGTCTCTATACCTCGCCGAAATCGTAGACCTTATTCTCTCCTACTTTCCGCTCATCTGTCAATCGACCAAACTTCTCCTTTTTTCCTTTTCGATAGTTTGTCAACTCCCTCAACTGTAGCTCTTTCCTTTTTTCGTCTCCTTTTTGCTATAAAACAAAAAAAATCCATACCTGCCTTTCTTTTATTTTAGTTGCTAGGTTGAGGGAACACTTCTGCCAACCTTCTTTTAATTAATTTTTTTTTGTCTTTTCTTCAAGGCCAAAACAACGACGTTTTGGCATGTTCTCCTTTTAACAAAAAGTAAAGGAGTGGGCTCGAACATGCATAGGTCTATTGTGACACTTTTTTTACGACGTTAGTTAAATGTGTCGTTATATAAAATAATTTAAGTACGCTTTAATTTTTGTGTCATTTTTATTATAATTAGACGATATTTTTATATTTTTGTCGGTATTTTATAAATGTAGCTACACTCTTACAAAAAGTATCGTCTTTTTATTAATTTAAAGACAATATCCATTTGTGTCCTTATAAAAACGTCGTAATATTTTTTATTTCTCATCACTTTCTATTTCCGTCACTATTTTCTCATTACGACATATATTTTATCATCTATACCATTCATTTATAAATAAAATAATCTCAATTATTAATTTATTTTACATGAATTTAATATGTTACCTTTACAACCAGTTACCCATTCATATTTTTTGCTTTATGAATTCCCATCTTTGACGTGCGTTTAACAGTCACCTCCTTCATTTTGTTTTCTTCCTCTGTAACTTTTTCGAGCACCTCTACTCATAGCTTTTCTGTTTCTTTCTCTACTTCACTGGCATCATAATTTTCCTCTACCACTTGCTTTTCTATTTCTTATATCTGCCAATTTGGGTGTGCTTATATCAATCAATTTAAATTTCAATTGAATTTTTTGTTGACATTGAAATTAGGGTTCATCGCTCCTCACCTTGTAGAAAATATACCCATTTCAAATTTTCAATTGAAAATGGCAAGATAAGATAAAAGCACTTGGCGTGTAGATTAATGACGTGTAGATTAATCATGTATAGATTAATGGTTGCTGCTCTTTCTTCTCCTCTCGTCTGCCATCTCTCCTTTCTTTTACTTATCTCAAGAAGAAAATTAGCCTGGTGAATCAAATTCTTGACTACTTTGAAGGTAACAACCGAATCTAGAATTTCATAGTCTTCAGCTAGGTATCGGGACCAAAATCCTTAATTTTTCAATTCAGGTTGTCCAAAATTGAGGAAATGATATAGGGCAGATGAACTACTCACATAAGATGGTTCTACTGATAAAGATTAGGGCCAATTATTATGTATTTTTATCAATCGATTTAGGAAATTTATGTTTATGTTATTTTTTGTAATTTATTATATAGTTCAAAACTTCAAATGCGGTCTTTCATTTCAAACGGAAAAGAAGAGGGAGTCAGAGATACAATTTTGGTCACAAATGGAGATAATGATATTGGTCAGGTGTGTTTCTCCGTTAATGTGCTCTCTCGTTCTTCTTTAGGAGAAATGAATAAGAAGA
>CAOJCR011770877.1:0-11205 GCA_948330485.1 Euphorbia neoarborescens | reverse complement strand
CGGACTACTATATCTTCCTTGATCTAGAATAGATTGCTGATTCGAATGAGAGCCCAACTCATTTGGGAACAGCTGCGCACTTACAATCCTATTTCATCAAGTGGCCGGTGATATCATCTTAGTGGGTACTGAGTGCTAATTCCACTGGCACATTCACAACACATACATGTTTACTGGTTCACCCGATCATACCCATAGTTGTATCCTATTACTGATACGTTAAGTGTATGTCAAAGGACATGAGATTCCATACAGTGATGCAATGCTCTCTTATTTAAGGATAAAACATGTCCTATTTAAAAAAGACAGTAATGATGACTTCACTATATAGTGTTTCCTGTATGGATATATCTAGTACCATATGCGGCCCACATGTACCTACATCCTTGATTGCCTCACAATTAACAGATGCACAGGTTTGTAGTTCTATTCATTTTCATAACCTAGAATAGACCTGGGATCTAAATATTTATGTTTATAATCATTGGATTCTTCGTTTATTATTATAGCACAAGATATAAAATAAATATATTGATGCCTTTATTTCATAACACTTAATATATGTAGTACAAATAATATCACAACCGTACAATATATAAAAGAATCAATCCTATAAACTAGGGCACACCTACAGTCTCCCACTTGCACTAGGCCGAGTAGGCATGTCCCTAAGTCCTATAGATCTTGTACTAACTTAGAGTTGTAAATGGCAAGCACCTTGGTTTACAGATCAACGACATTATTCTTTGTGTCAACCCTCTATATTCAAATCACCTCAGTCTTTGATTTCTCAAATCAGGTGAAAAATTTTTTTGAGTATGTCTTTGGATTGCCAGTGTAACAGGGGCTCCTCGTTGTGTGTTGACCCCTTTAATGTCACAAAATACCATTACATGGTCTAGGATAGAGGGGACCACTCCTAACTCTATAATGTATTTTTAATCCAAATAATAACCCTAACAGCATGTCATGCTACTAAAATACTTGATCTCTGTAGTAGTATCTACTTTGATGGACTGGTATAAGGATCTCTAACTAATGGCTCTACCATTAATGTGAAATATGTAACCTAATTGATTTACATCCTCATTTGTCTCAAAACTAGCATCCGTACATCTACTAATTGCTTACTCGTTCTGACCACCATATAATAAGTGGTAATACTTAGTCCCGTTAAGGCACCTTTGGGTTGCTTTAATAGCAGTCTAATGGTTCCGAGAACCAGATGGAACTTGCTTATTATACTTAGTGTAAATTCGACATCAGGTCTCGTATATAACATGAAGTACATGATGGAACCAATAGCTGAGCATATGGTGTTACCATCATCCTCTCCATTCCTCAGTTTCGAACCATGATCACATTCGACAAGAAACACTTCTTCACCTTGTCCATGTAGAAACATTTCAGAAATTTTCTATATACATCTTCTGAATTAGACTTACAAGATAACGTGATCTATCTCTATAGATTCGGATCCCTAAGATCAATTCAGCTTCACCTAAATCCTTCATCACGAAGTACTTACTCAACCACTGCTTTATCCCCTAAGCAGTGAAGGTTTGTAACTTCCGACAAGAAGGATATCATCAATATATAAATAACGCTTGAAATATAGAAGTACTTTCTGTCACTTTCTCATATACACAGGGCTCATCAAGATTCTTAATGAAACCATACTCCTTAATAGCTTTATTGGTTCTTTGATTCTTTGTCTGGGATGCTTATTTCAATTATTAAATGGATCTATCAAGCTTACCCACCTCGTTAGGGTACTCAGAATCAATAAAACCCCTTAGGTTGTGTGATCTATACATCCTTAAGTAGCCTTCCATTTAGAAAAGCAATTTCAACATCCATTTTCCATATATCATAGTCATGCCATGCTGCTATGGATAAGAGTATCATAATGGAATTGAGCATCGCCACTGGTGAAAAGTGTTCATCATAGTCAATTTTTTGAACTTTTCTGAACCCTTTTGCCACCATTCGTCCCTTGAAGGTATTGTCATCCTTCCAGGTTCTTGTGTTACTGAGCCCCACTCCTCTACCTCTAATAGAGTAATCTTAGTTCCTGATTCCTCTTCTTAAGGTTGTGGATCTTGAACTTCATCAAGTTCAATCATACTCCCACTTTCTTTCATAGAAATGAACTCCTCTTCTAAGAACTGACCCCTCGTGGGAATAAATACTCTATTCTTTGCCAGGTCATAGAAGTAGTAACCCTTAGTTTCCTTAGGGTAACCCATAAGGCATTTGAACAAATTGGACTATGGTTTACCACTTGCAAATTTCTTGACATGTGCAAAACAACCACAAATCATTGAAAGAAGTAATGGGATTTTAGCTCCATCACATCTCATGTGGTGTAGTCTCAATTGCTTTACTCGGTATACGGTTTATTGTTGAAGCTGCATCCCTAAAGTCTATCCTCAAAAGGATATTGTGAGAGTTTGACTCATCATTGAGTACCATGTCCAACAGGGTCCTATTCCTCCTTTCTGACATACCATTTCAATGGAGTGTACCAAGAGGAGTGAGTTGGAACTTAATCCCACACTCTCTCAAAATTGAATCGCCTCCTTGATCAAATCAAAGAGCTTTGACAGTCTTACTATATTGGTTTCTTCTTCATTTCTAAAATCCTTGAAGCAATCAAGGATCTCTGATTTGATCTTCATTGGGAAGATATAACATATCTACTGAAGTCATTGGTGAAAGTAATAAAGTACCAATAACCATATCTAACACTTGTGCTTGTGGTCCCATATACATTTGAATGTACAGGGTCTAACAACCCATTAGCCCTCTCAGGTGTTTTACTGAAGGGCCCCTTCGTGATTTTGCTGTTTAAAGAAGATTCATATGTACCAATTGACACAAGGTCAAATGTACCTAGCACTCCACTTGCGTGAAGTCTAGTTATGCTTATCTTGTTTATATGGCCTAAATGACAATGCTAGATTCATGTAGGATTAACCTTGTCATTCTCAATCCTTTTATTATTAATGTTATGAGATTATATTACTTCAAATTAAGGATATATAAGCCATTTCAAAGTAATGTTGTTTCATAAATAATATCGACACATTTAGTATTTACAATACCATATTCGACATTAAGTTTGAAATAATCTATGTCCAACTTAGAAATCGAAATAATATTCTTACTCACTGTAGGTATAAAAAAAATCTCAAAGTCTCAAAACAAGTACTCCAGGCATCACCAAATGGCTTCCATCCAACCTTGAGAGGTTGGACATTCGTCCTTTCTCGACTCGAAGATCCTCTTTACTAGATCCTAATAATCTTATTAACATATATACTAGAACCACCCACTTGGGTCCTCTTTTTTTATCCTACTAAAGAAAATCATTCTTTCAATTTTTCTTTTCTCTCCACAACTATAACATAAGGTCATAGGATAAACTCGGGACTTATCACCAACCACTTTAGACTTAGCTTCAATCTTTTGAGTTTAGCTTTAACTTTGGCCTTGGCCTTTCCCTTTCACTTGCCTTTAGGGTGTGTACACTTACTTACCAGTAACTCTTCCTTAATCTTTGTGATCAGCTTTATCACTAACTTCAACTTTCTTGAAGCTCTGAAATTATATTATCCATATATTATGTATGATAATTGACAATCAGGTGATCAAAGGATTTAGGAAATGACCTAAAAGGATGTCCATAACAAGTTCTTATAGGATTCGTGTGTCAAGACGGGGCCAATATTACCGCATACCTATTCATCTTGAGCACTTGAGTACCCACAAATGTCCCAGTAGTTATCCTATATAAACACAACGTCTTCACTTTTAGGTACCAATCTTGCCTTACTCGATCTCAATATAACCTTTTCAAGTTATTAAAGATCTTATGGGATCATCCCTCCTTAAACTGTCTTGGAGTTTAGGGAAATGGTTCCTAATACGAGACACATAACATCACAGTCATTATGCATATATCGATCATGAAGTCCTTGATGTAAATCAATTACTTCCTTAACCAAGTAGGCATTCGCTGATAATAGCATTTCTGGAACACACCATTTCTAGCCATATAACTTTTCAAGTTCTTAGACCAATCCATGAAATTAGTTCTATAAGTTTTTCCTTTGTACTGTGTGGATCAGAGTGAAAAATCGTTATTATATGTTGATATTGCAACCATTACTATATAGAAAACCTTTAACTTTTTTTCGAATAAACTACAGAGAAAACAAAGTAAACAGAGGTTAAATAAAGGGCTTAAAAGCCAACATATTAATTAATCCAATTTTAATGTTGTTGGTGATTAATTTAGCTACCTTGACCAAGATCCTCAACAAATCTATGATGGCCCAAGCTGAGCTTGTTATTTAAGACCACAATAGTTTATTAGGTAGGGTTAACAGCCCGATCCATACACTATGGACTCTTGGTTTGAAGGGTTCATGGCAAATTACCCTTCTGTGCTCAGGCCAGGGGTACACTACCAACCCGTAGGGTCAAAAAGCACAATTCACTCTATTGCCATATAAAAATAATGAATATGTTTGTCTTCAAAAATTGTGATCTAGTTGGCTATAGCTTTCATCACAAAATAATTCTCTTTAAGAAAATATTCCTTAATTGATATCCAATCACCTTATGTAAATGAAGATCAATTCAAGTAGTTGGTTAAAGCTCTCTCTACTGAGTTGCCTGATAAAGGTCCAGTCTATGAATTTGGAAAGCACTTTTGAGCGACCCGTTATAAAATTTTAGATTCATTTTAATCAAAATGTTAAGGGCTTAGCATAGATAATCATGAATTTTGAAACATGCTACAAACACTATTATACCATACAAACATGCAAAGCATACATCATGCAAAATGCAAGGTGATCTATAGGCCTATATTACACTCTAATGAAAAACTAGTAGCTAACAATTACAATTCTTCATTATCTTTGGCTTAGACTTTATCTAGGCTCACCAACTGCTTGCACTCTTTGGGCTCCCACCATTTTGGTTAAGTAATAAATTCTAACAATTAATTTATAACTAAACTAACTAAGTAAATAAATTACATCAAAATAATACCATGCATGGTATATTTCCAAAATAAATAAAATACAACCGAAGCTTTGTAAAAGGCCCATAGACACCTAATATCACTCAAATACAAATAATGTACTTGTCGTGTATTTTCATACATATTGTGATGCATGTCAATGGCAAATAATACCAAACATTCTAATTTTAAATTATGTCCAGCAGTTATCACCACTTTTAACCATTACGATATATTCAAAATGAAAGTTACATTAAATTAAATTCAATGGTCCCATTTAAATTTTTGAATTCCATAATCCTAAAATTATAGCCGTCCAATACAACCCGTGGCATGGGCTATTAGAACAACCATCACTCCAAATTCAATTCAATATCACCATATAAAATTAAATATGCATGTCATAAAATATACACAATTTAAATTTACTACATTAATTAACATGTGTAATGGTCAAACCCAATAAAATTAACCTGCAAAACTCAAAACAGGGATGGATCAGTTAGTATAGGACTCGCCCAGGATACCATCCCCACTGGCCCATCGGGCTGCCCCGTGGTGGTAGCCCATCTTTGGGACTGCAGCAGCTGGCCTCAGCTACTGCCCGCTGCTGCTGGTTACAGCAGCTGGGCACATCTGGTGGCCAGCCAGCCAGTTGCTGGTCATTGGCCACCTGCTACATAGAAGCCAATGGACTACCCCGCTGCTGGCCCGCCAGCAAGCCATTGGGCTAAGCCAGTGTTGGCTCGCCGGCCAGCGAACAGCTCAGTTATTGGCCCGCAGCAGTGGCTAGCCACAACTTGCTCACTAGCAGCGGTGGCCCTTGATCCCATCACCAAAAATGTATTTTTTAAATAAATCCACCAAATCACAAATAAATAGAAATCATCAACCAAAACATTACATACTACATAAAATTAAATAAATAACCTAATCTATCATAACATGAAAAAAACTGGAAATTTAAATTGGGGAAAAATATCGAAAACCCGAATCCTAAAATAAAACCCTAAATCTTGCAATTGATTCTATCGAATCTACTAATTAAATTCCTAGATCCATAATTAACAATTTGATATCTACCAAAATTAATTATAGATCTTTCAAAATCAATATCAGATCCGTTCCAGAACACCATAGATCTAATTAAATCTCTCAGATTCTACCGTAATCGAGGCTCTAATACCATTATAAGGGATCTAATTCAGGATCAAAAATTCATCAGGCGCAGTGGAAGGGTTTTTAAATTTCCGGATTCAATCCCATAGGAACTGATTTGGCAAATATGAGGGATTTAACTAATTAATTATCTAATTGGAACTACATTAGGGTTTACGAAAGAAATAAAAAGGGATATTCAAGAACTTACAGATTATCTCTTCTGAGATGCCACTGAATCCTTTCGATCCAACCAAAGAGTAATGCATGAGCTCCTCTAGCTGATAGATCCATGCTAATGGAGTCGAGCTTGAATATTCGGTTCTCGAAATCAGACATAACGGATGTAATATCTCTTAGGGGTTAACACAAAAGCCTTCATTTTGTGATGCTTTCCCTAATTTTCTTCCAACTTATTCCTTTTAGAATTGGACTGCTAAAAACCTAGCTGAACTGGTTATGGAAAACGCAGACTACTAGTCTTCGAGCCCAATTAAGTTTGATCGATTCAATTAAATTCTATTGCCTCAAAATAATTTTGTAAACCATTAATTAAATCTATGCATTATATTTTAATTCTCAATTTTACCATTCGGTAAATTTATCAATTAATTTAACTATGAATTAATTTAATTAAATATATCAATTTGCTTAATTATATTTTAATTAAAATATAATTAATTCCAATTGCACATAAACTAATTAAATTCCATTCATAATAAATTAATGAATTAAAATTACATGTAATTTATTTAATTAAATAATTCACCGTTTGTAATTCAATTAATTCACAATTAATTAATTAGCACATGTAAATTCTTTAATTAAATATTCCAGATTTAATTTATTAATTGAATCAAACATGATATCTGTAATCAATTGGCCTTGTCTAGTAATAATTTCCATCATATTATTTCTCGCATGAGCCATCATCAATGTGATCTACACTCACCGTGCCAAATAATAGCTTCAGACCAATCACTAATGGCTAAAGTCTTTTCAAATTGCTTGATAGTTCAAAAATGTAATAAGATGAGTAAATCAGAGTCAGGTTACCCGAATTGTCCTACTGTGATGCTTAAGTTAGAATCACTCAAGGAAAGATGTAGTTGTTCTAGAACTAATTACTTGCCTCTTCCTTTTATCCGCCCTCCCAAATTAGGTCCTTTTTCCTAGGGTTATATTGGGAATAGCCCACCTAATCATTGATATTACGTCACTTACACTATTGCTTATCATTTCACTATCTGTGAGCCTGACACAGTCGTGCTTTATTGGTTTACACTTTTCCATGTCGTCTATCCATATTGAGACCTATCATTAACTATTGTAATTAATGCATCCAACTTGAGCATTGATTACACTTGTCCCCCTCTTGCGATCGTATCTAGGCATCCACACTCGTAGTGTTTGGCTATCACATCCCGACCCGGGATTGACAAGGACAACAGTAAAAAGGTGATGAGTAAGTCACGATGGGATAAAAAGAGTGATATAAAGTAGTGTTTTGAACAGATATGTTAGTTTTTCGTTATTGGAGTATTAACTCGAGCTACTGTACACATAATGAGAAATTGATCTAAGTTATGATTCTAAGGCTCGGGAATGTTGATATAAGATGTTTTTAAGTATGTTTTGAGTAGTTGGAGACAATTATTAAGTTGGATTGGGTTTCGGAGACAAATAGCTAGTTTTGAGCAGTTTTACGGTAAATGTTGAATTGAGTTATGATGAATGATTGTTTTTGAGGTGTTATGGAATATTTATGATGTTGGAAAGATATTATATTGAAATGTTAAGGTTTGGGGTGAGAATCAGGTTATTTCGGAGTGTTTCGGGGTGTAAAAATAAGTTACATGAGTTTGGCTAAAATACATGACGTCGTGTAATTCAGGGGAAGTAGTGTAAACTTATAAAATCGTTCAGGAAACTTACACGACATCGTGTAATACTTACACGATATCGTGTAAGTGGACAGCCGGGGGAAAATTCTAGAATTTGTGGGTTTTTAAGGGTATTTTGGTATTTTCTTATTTGGGGGGGTCTATATATACGTGAGTTTGGATTGAAGGGAGCTTGAGGTATGTCTCCCAACCTCTCTTTCTTTTCTTCTTTATTTTCTTTTCTTTAGTTCATTCTTTATATCTTTTGGGTTGGGTTTTTGTTGTTGGAGGATTGTTGAGTATGGAGACCTATCATAGCTGATGATAGCTTCATGGTAGAGGTGTTAGAATTCATTAGGGAAGAGAAGAGGATGAACGAGGTGAAGCTAGAGCTTTTGGGTGTTATGGCTCTTTTAACATGTAAGTGGTTACTCTCCTTTGAATTCAATAAGTTTTTATGTTTTATCATGATTTTGTGATGTTTTAAGTGTTTTTGATGATAAGTTATGTTTATGGAAGTTGAAGGAAAGTTGTTGTTGTTACTGAAATTATGTTTTAAAGTTATTTAACATTATGTTATTGATTTTGGAGATTGATATTTGGATTGATTGATGATGTTGATTTTGATGAGAAATAACAAAGTGTGTTATGTTGAGTTTTGGTAAATTATTGGTTTTATGAGTTTTAAGATTATTGGAATTGTACTGTGGAATTGTATGAAATTGAGTTTTGTTAATAAGGAATGGTTTTGATATAAATATAGATTTTTGATAAAGGTTATGTGCTTTCGGATTTGATTCAAATAATAGAGCTTGGTGCTTGGTATTGATTTTGAATTTGATTATTGAGTTGAGCTGTAAGGCTCGGTGATTTATGGATTGTGGATATTGGTTTTGGTGAATTAGAACTTTGTGTTCAGTTCTCAAATTATTTTTGTATTTGGTTATATTGTTTTGTGATCCATCCTACGAATCCGATTTGAGGACCTGTGTATATGGCTGTTAAGACCATATTTGTTTACAGGCGTGGGAAAGTTCTGACCGGACATGGCCATAAAGCTAAGCTTTGTAAGATCATATATTACGGTAGGCGGATATTTGAGAGATCTCTCCATTATGAATTATGACATGGTTATGGTTATTACCTTGGATGGTACAGGATGGATATGGATAAGTATATTTTGATATTATGATGGGTTTCTTTATATCTCGGATAAGTTTCAAGGAGGTTTTAGAACTTTATGATATTTTAATATCGTGTATTGGTTTAAAATGAGTTGTTGATTTCATATGAGTTGTAAATCATTTTAAAGACGGTTTTGTTAAATACATGGATTTCCGAATGAGTTTTTAATTGTTTTAACGTTAACCACTTACTGGGATTCTTCGAATCTCACTGTTTTAGTTATTAAAAATATTTCAGGAAAAGGAGCCATAGCTCGGGATCTAAAGGATAGTCGGAGGTTTGATCGAGGCCACTGCGAAGTTGTCGTTAGGCTTCCATTGTATCACTCTGGTTTCTCTTAAGTGGCGTTTTTGTATTAAACTCTTTGGTTAAAGATATTAATTTTATCTATGAAAGTTTGTATTTGACATTTGTATTTAAGTACTTTTGGTGTTATAAAGGAATTCTTGTTGGATTGCCAATCCAACTCGTTCATTCTATTGTTTTAAAGTTTTCTCCTCCTCCCTGTGAGGCACTTCTTTGGCATAGTCAGCTACCAAGGCGGCGTCTCACACGTGACGCTCGATCTCCAGGAGTTATCCGGGGGGAGGGTGTTGAAGTTGGTATCAAAGCTCTAGGTTCTTATGAGTACCTAGAGTGATGTTATCAATTTTTCGAATTTTGAAATCATGTTTGGAAAGTTTTATGAAAAAGGTTTTCGGATTTCAATTTTGATTCTGAAAATCTTGAGTTCGGAAAGCTTTGTAATAAGTTTTTCGAGTTTTGATTTTGGTTTTAAAATTTTTTGTAGAATTTGTTGAAACAAAATGGGTTTCATTCTTGAATTCGATTAGATTCGAGAACTTGGCCGACCTACCTTCAAGTATGCTATTTGGGTTTAATTTTAAGCGTTACGTGTATATGTGTTAACAAATGGAGGTTGCCTAGACGTTTTTATTTGGGAAGAGTGGATAATCTCGGGTATGCTATTCGTTAGTAATGATAAATGTGTGTTAGTGTTAACTGATAGAAATGTATGTTTTGATGATGGATATATGTGTGGTGATATGTTTTGATGAGTTTATAAGTTAAGTTGATGGTAACTAATGTTGATTGTATATTGTGAAGATATGCTTAAGTAATGGCAAAGTTGTTTGATGGTTGTATGGTATAGTCAAGAAGTGATAATTAAGGGTTGGTGGTTATAGTTAGAAAGGATTATAGATAGTGTTAGTTGTCAGTAAAGGTGTAAGATAAGATATTTGAAACTAACTTGAGATACACATACGTTTTCGACAAGAATGGTTTATTTTTGTTACGAGATTTGATGATAAGTTATTTTGAGCCTTGATTTTGACAAAAAGGGATATATATATTTGATTAATATATGTATTTACATTTGTGTTTTGGCTTAAGGATTTGAATTTTTATTGAAAAAATGAAACTTATTTGCTTATAGATTTTAGGAATATTGTTTTAAGTTCAAAAAAAGCTTATATTTTAAAACTTGGAATTGAAGACTTGAGGTCAGGTGGTGGGTGTCGACACGAGCATGCATCATGAAGTTCATGTGTGTTGTGTTTGAGTCACATTGCATATTGTCGAGTCGTTACATAAGTCTTGTGTGTGGTTGTGCATGGGTCGAGTTACACCTGACTCAAGTGTGTGTAAGTTCCATGATTGTTTTAATATAAATTATAATGTCTTTATTTTGATATTGTTTTTGGAAAAAGGTTTTCATTATTATGTTTTGATTTTGAGAAAAAGATAATATTTTGGTGATGATGATTAGTTTTATGTGGGAAACTCCACAAAGTGTTATAAGGTTATACAGTTTTCAATACAGGTCCAATAGCACAGCGAAAGCGTGGTGTTGGACTTGGTATCCGGATGGTTTCATGAGGTTTTGTAATTTCGAAATGATATTGAAAATGTTTAACTTTGAAAATTTTAAAGTAAAATCTT
>CAOJCR011769784.1:0-10772 GCA_948330485.1 Euphorbia neoarborescens | reverse complement strand
ATTAAAAGCATAAAGTAGAAGGCCCCATGAAGAGCAAGAAGGGGGAACCATGAAGAAATCAAGCTAAAACCTATATTTTTTCATTGGTAATCCTTCCTACAGCTTGGTTATGCAGATATAAAGAGATAGAAGCAGAAAATTTTGACCACAAAGCAGAAGGCCTCATGAGGAAAAAGGAGGGGGAGCTATGAAGAAATTGGATTGAATTCTATATTTTTCATTAGCAAATCACTCCTATAGCTTGGTTATGCATAGTGGGATGCATGATGAAGGCATAGAAGCAAGAGTTCTAAGTAAAAGCAGGAGACTTCACAAAGAGAAAGGATAAGTGTTAGAAGGAAGGCGAGATGAATGCCTAAGTGTAGGATGAGCTAAAGTAAAATAGAAAGGAGATGACATCTCATCCACGCAAAAAAATCAATACAGAGCAGCCAAATTATGAAAAACAGAGTTAATATGCAACGACCAGTGAGAGAGAATGAAGAAGCTCGATTATCTAATCCAATGTATAAGATTGTACATCAATTTGTTTAATGGGAAATGATGGGATGGCAACAGATATGCTGAACACACAAAAGAGCAATCATGGGGCCAATTTCTGTTATATTGATGCATCATCGATGGGTCACTGAGAGATTCATTAGGGTCAGCAAACACTATGAAATTGGGGAATTCTAAAAATTCTTGGGCTAGTGGATCAATTAAAAGATGAAAGGAGATTTGTTACCTGGAAATCACATTTAGTTTCCCCTATGGCTGGCCCCAAATTGCCGCCTCCACTGAAGCCAGACAGCCCCTCCGTTCACAGATCACCGTCACCAACAGCTGTTCCTCTCACCGTCGCAGCTCCTCCTGGCTTCCCCTAACCACCGCAAGCCAACCGCTTCTTCGCCTCAAGCCGTAGTTGCTCCTTTCCGATCATAAATCAACCCGTACTTCCGCTTGCCGTCGCAAGCCTGCCTCTCTCTCTCTCGCCGTTCGCAGCTCCGCTAGTCCAGCAGCCTTTCTTCGCCATTAGCAGCAGTCTCTCCTCTCCTGTTCGCAAATCACCCTCGCACAAGCTTTTTCCTCACCGTCGCCCAAATCAGCAGCCAGCCCTTCGCTGTCCCGAGCCTGCTCCTCTTGCTTGCCTAACTTTCGCCTATCAGCTTTTCGGTCCTCCCTAAACCAGCCCTTTCGCCGTCACTTTGCTCACCATTCGTCCTAAGGTTGTTGCATTAAAAGTCGTTGTCTGCTCAAATTAGTGTTTTGAAATGTGATGCAAATTTTAGCCTGATGTACAAAATATACGTTTTAGTCCCCAAAGTTTTTGAATCTCTTCAATTTGAGAAAAAACTTTAAAATTTTAACATATAATTAATTTATTCCTAAATTAAGTATACGGGGGGCAATTGTTATACCCATAGTTAATTAGGGCCTCAATTAAATTAAGTCATTAATCATTTTTTAAGCTAATTAATTAAATTAGTTAAAATTAACTAATTTATTAATTTGGCTTTAAAAATGATTATTTGGGTAAAATTGGAGAAAATACCATTTTTTTACAGCAATAAACGTGGAACAAAGTTGAAGGAGAAAGTGGAGTAGGATGAACTGATGGAACGTGGGAAGAGCAGGAGTTGAGGGACTGGTGGAACGTGGAAAGAGAGAGCAGTTCTTGGACATTTCTGCTATAAAAGGAAAAACCAACAAATCGATAAGGGATCAACAAATCAAACAACAAAAACACAAGAAACAACTCAACTCAAGAGCTCTGTATTTTTTCAATACGTTCTTAGTTCTTTATATTCAGTACTTTCTACTTTCTGTTTATCAGTACTTTTTTATCAAGCTCTTTCCTAGTTTACAGTAACCCTTCTCTATTTTTTCATTCACTTCAAGCGTTTTCTTTTCAATCAAGTATCTTTGTAATTTCTTTAGCTTTGTTTCAATTGAATTCTCATTCCTAAATACAGAATTCTTTGACAAACTTGAGCTTTTTATGTCCTTTTAGCTTTTTCATAATCGTTTCGATTAGAAGTCAGGATCCAAAGTTCTTTTTTGTGATTTTTCGTAAAAATTCACTGGCACACCCGCAAAACCCGAAAAGACAACAAACGCTACTTTAAGTAAATTGAGATAAAACAAAAACTTTCCTTTCCATCTCTAAAATTGAGAGCCATGAAACTTGAATGGTTTGTTAAGATCACCAACTTGGCTGACATTATCTTGTGCAATCTCCATTTCTTTGAAATCTCCCTAAAATTATTAGAGCAAAATTAAAATAATATATAATTTTATTAATAACTTATATTAGTGGTACAATATTGATTGCACCAAATTATAAAGCTGAGGCACGAGTATCTTGCTTTTTTTTAAGGAGTTTTGGATTCTCTACGATAAGTAAAGGTTTAAAACTTTAGAATACAGTAACCCAACAGTCTCGTTGTGTAGCTTGTAGCAAATCTGTACAAATGCTCAAGCTTAAGCTCAAGCTCAAGCTCCTCCACCAAAAAATACTTTTCTTGAACTAATTTTTCTTTCAAAACTGAGTATATATTTTTTGTTGTGCATGAAAAGAATAAAGTGCCCCATATTTATATAGTTGTACAAATAACATCACTCTCATGTAATTAAAAAAACTCACAAAATTTAATAAGACTAACTTATATAATATAATAAAATTAAATAGAGTCAGAAAATTTAAAAAATAAGTTATCAAATTTGAATAAATGAAACACTATGAATGGAAAATATAAAATGAAAAAATAGTTGAACGTAAAAAGTTGTGGAAAGTTATCAATCTATACACCAAAAATTTATAATGAATTTCTATTTTTTAAGTGCATTTTTTAAAGATATAATTTTTTATTTAAAAAAAATTTAAATTTTGTATTATATATTTATATTTATCATCAAATTAAGCTCTATTCTTTTGGACTTAATTTTAGTTCATTTCAATTCAGTTCAGATTCATTCAGTTCAATTCTGTTATTAATTAATAAAAAATATTAAATTTATTATTATCACTGTTAATCTTGTAATTATTTTATTATTATATATTATTATTAATTTTATATTATTTTATAATTATTATTATATCTATAATTATTATTATAATAATCAGAATTCGGTTTAATTCAGTTCAATTTAGTTTACTGCAAAAGAACAAAGCTTCAGAGGGAGATATGAAAAAATGTTCTTACAACACTTCTTTTTCCAAAGAATCTAAGGGTCTGTTTGGATGGAGTTTTTAAAGGGTCATTAAAGGAAGGGAAGAGAATGGAAGGATCCGATTAGGAAAGACTTTTAACATTATCTTGTTTGGGAGTAGACCTGATCATGGGTCTGGGTACCCGTCCGGCCCGCTCAAGCTCACCATCTGTAGGTTGGGCTTGGACATAGAGTTTTCTATACCAGCCTGACCCGACCCAAATTCTAAAAAGCCCGTAATTTTTTGGGTTGAGCTTGAGTTTATGTAAAAAAACCCAATCCGGCCCCGTTATAATTATTTATTAAAAATTATATATTTATATTATATCTATATGTGAGATTATGACGGTCTTTGGGGTTCTCGATAAACAGTATACTATGGTTTATGAACTTATGATATATTCATTAGTCTTTTGGGGATTTTATGTTAGTATTATTCTTATAATTTGCAATTGAAATGGATAATTTCAATGAATTATTTTGATGGTTAATAAGTATTATTAGAAAAACAAATTCATAATCTTTTTCTTTACATGTATTTCTACAATTTTATTTACATTGTACAGGTATGTAAAAAATTTATTGATCTCATAGGCTAGATGGGTTGGGCTTGGGTTTACCCTTTCCAGCCCGGGCCCAGCCCCGCAAAGCCCAAGCCCAAAAAAAATTAAAACTGAGTTGAGTTAGGTTTGGGTTAAGCATTTTTAAAAATAGATCCGGTCCAACCCGGCCCGGCTCAGTTCAGTCCAGCCTGACCCATGATCAGGTCTATTTGGAAGCAAAGAAAATGTTTATAAAGATTTATAAGGGATTAGATAGAAAATTACAAAATTAGCATTTTATTATTATAAAAGAATTATAATTATAATTTTCTATGGGGTTATTTTTATTTTAATTATTTTTAGCCCTTCTCAATTCTTCAAATTGATAAATTGAAAATCTAAAAAAAAAAATTTATAAATACTTTTACTAATCCTTAATCCTTAAATAACTTTATATTCAAATAAAAATTTGTCTGACACCTCAAAATATTTTATTCAAGCAGGCGCTAAGAAAATAACGGAAATGAGGAAAAAAGAAAGTAAATGGGGAAAAAATGAAGAAAAAAGGCACCGAACACATAGAGAGAAAAAATGTCAAATTCAATGCGCGCTCACTCTCCATTTTGCTTTTAATTAATAAAAAGTAGTAGCTTATAGGAAACCCAAACAATCCTTTTTATCCTTTTTATTTTCCACTTCTCTGCTTTCCATTTTGAATTAGGGTTTGGTTTCCTCATGCTATTCTTTCTTCACTTTCATGCTTAAACCCTAATCTCCTCCCCTGATCCTTCCTTACTAGCCGTTATTTGCTGTTTACCTCCATTTTCTTCTTTTCTAGCCGTTCATTACCCTCTATTTCAAATACTAGCCGTTAGATCTGTTCCATTTCTTACCCTTTTCTCTTATTTTTATAAACTCGCCGGACTTCACTCATAATGTCGGCGGTTGAGGCTGAGAAGAAGGTCGTCGAGGAGAAAAAGGTTGAGGAGAAGGGAGGCGAGCTTTTGTTCTGTGGCGCTACTTGTTGGGATATTATTGGTCGGAAGAAAGGCAATCAGGATAGCAACTTGGTCTCACCTACACGCCTGCGCCCGCTCTTAGGTGTCAATATACGTTTCGTTGCCTCCGGCTGCGGTAAAGTGTTTTTTTTTGCGATTTCATATTGACATTTTTGTATTTTGTTGCTAAGTTTAAAGAGCTGGGTGTCGTTTTACTGCGTTTGCAGCTGGTTTGATTATTTTTATTTAATTCTTGTTGTAGCTTCGTGTCACTGTGTGGCCCTGGATGTTGAGGGGCGTTGCTATACCTGGGGGCGGAATGAGGCATGAATGAACTCAGTTTTGAAGTTATTTGTGGTACATTTTGGTTTCTTTTACTTTTTTCTGTCACTGTACTCATTAGAGCTTAGCTTTTGTGCGCAGAAGGGGCAACTGGGTCATGGAGACACAATCCAGCGTGATAGGCCTACAATCGTTTCTGAACTTTCAAAGTAATTTTTTTTTGTCAATTGTTCCTACTAAATTACCTGTTTTCAAAGTTAATTTTTTTTTTCAATTGTTCCTACCAAATTACCTGTTCAAAACTTTTCTTATTGCATAGTCACTTCTAGATATACAGTAAAATAGCTCCTGGATGGAAGCCTTTGGTGGGTATCTCAGTCTCCCTGTTTGCGAATTCTTATCTTTTAGTTGTGTGATCTATATGGTTCCTGGATCACTAAAATGCCAAGCAATAAAATGTCCTGTAAAAGGTTGAAAAATTTGTCGATGCATTATTGTTTTTCATTTTGGCAAAGCTAAAAGATGGTCTGGTATGGTTCCAGAGTTCCAGGATTTAGAAGTTCAGAATTGTACATCAGTTATTATTTAAAATACAATCATACTGTTTAACTTTAACAGGGATGCAAATTGTAGAGGAAGATTGGACAGTGAAGTAATTCACTGTTGCTACTGACATTATTGTCTAAAAATATTTGGTATAGATTGATAGTATATAATTGTTGGAACATGAAACAGCAAGTGCTTTGTGACATTTAAAAGCTATCCAAGTTAAAATAGGTTTTCCATTTGTAACAGTATCATTCTGTTTGTTTTGATAGTTATGGGGCATTTATTTTTGTCAACAATTCCTTTCTACTTGTGTGAAGAAACCATGTAGATCATTTGCTTCCTTTTTCTAGCTAGTGCTATTTTTGTTTATTTATTGTGTGGAATTTTGCTATATGCTTATGCTTTTAGGGTAATGATGTGCATTTTCTCTAGGAAGATAAGCTATGAGTGTATGATTCGGGGATTTCAGAAAAAAATTAATGTCTGCAAGGGTCAATAATACTAGACAAGCAACCTTTGTATGAAGGTTTGCTGTCAAAAGAACTTTATCTTATTATGCAATGGAAGATATTTTTCTGGTGGTTTTTTTTTTCGGTGTTACTTATTCCTAACCAGACATTTCTGATAGCCATATGCTTTCAAGTTAATGTTTATAATCTAGTTGAGCTAAGTTTAATGCTTTAAGGGTTTTCTTTCAAAGGTACAAAATCATTAAAGCTGCTGGAGGAAGGAATCACACTGTGGTGGTCACTGAAGATGGTCATTCCTTAGCATTTGGCTGGAACAAACATGGGCAGCTGGGTTCTGGTTCGGTAAAAAATGGTAAAGTTCAATGATACGCAATTTCATCATGAAAGTATTGGATGTTCTGGCAATAGTAGTTTCTGAAAATAGTTCATCAATTGTTCGCTGCACTTTGAAACGTCAAACAATAGAATGCCGATGCAAACCTTTTTGAAGTATTATATTTAGTTCTAGTTGTCCCACATCAGTGATAATTTTTCATCTTATGTGATACTTCTGCAGTATACCTTCTAAGTATAATTTTTGCATTCTAGAAATTGAGTCATCTCCTGTTCGTTGTGCTGTTTCTGATGTCAAGAATACTGCTTGCGGAGGTGAATTCACTGTGTGGTTATCTTCAGCTGAAGGAGCTTCTATACTGTATGGTTTCTCAATTGAATTTGTTTATCCTTGTCCTTAAATTGATGAATTTCATTTCTTGCGGTTTTATTGTCCCAGCACTTTCTCTGATAGAAAACATTTTAAATGCTTGTAGAACTGCCGGCCTTCCACAGTATGGTCAGCTTGGACATGGAACTGATAATGAGGTATGTTTAAAGATCTTTTGGCAAAGTGTAATTGTGAGTGAATAATATTATTAATATGACATTATTTGGGAAGATTTTCCCCAAATATTTATCCTGCTTGTGAGATGCAATAGTTTCTTGAAACCATGAACACTTTAGGCGAAGTGTAATTCTCAGTGAATAATATGACATTATTTGGGGAAGATTTTCCCCAAATATTTATCCTGCTTGTGAGATGCTGTTTCATGCTTCCTGTTTTGAGTCCTGTGTGTTTATTTGTTTGAAACAAGATTTGATTTGAGGAAATCTAGGACTAGATTTGATACCCAGAACTTAGTTTTTCCTATATTTAGCTAGATTGATTTATAGTCTGCAACTGCCTGTTTCCAGGACAGGATTTGGAGTGAACTGTATCAATTTAAGTTTATGGTCTTACTGTAGAGATGACTCCTAATGAAATATTCTATTGACAGTATAATACTAAAGATAGCTCAGTCAGGCTTGCTTATGAAGCCCAGCCACGGCCTAAAGCTATAGCTTCTCTTTCTGGAGAAACTATTGTAAAAGTTGCATGCGGATTCAATCATACAGGTAACTAATTGGCCTCTCTCTTATATTTCTCTTCTGTAGGCATGCCAGCTCCAATTATATGTTCCATTGACTAACTTTTTATGAATTGCAGTGGCTGTGGATTCGAACGGATATGTTTACACGTATGTTCTCTTCCAATTGGTTTCTTTTGATATAAATGTTCCCCTTCATTTTTTTTTCATGCATCTAATATGCTTGAATAAATTGACAACTTTTCTGTTGTTTATTTTTAGGTGGGGTTTTGGTGGTTATGGAAGGTTGGTACCCACTATTGACAATTTGACATAAGTGTTCATGAGGCATGCAACTGAAACATTTAAGGATGTCGGAATAAGCATTAACTGGTTTTCCTGGCAGGTCAATCTTGTATGCCTTCTGATTAATGTGTTTTCTGTGACTTCCTGATTGCTATGGTAGGCTAGGACATAGAGAGCAAAAGGATGAATGGGCTCCTCGTCGGGTGGATGTTTTCCAGAGGAACAATATACTTCCTCCTGATGCAATTATTTCTGCTGGATCAGTGAACTCTGCATGTACTGCAGGTATAATATTTTTATTGTTGAAATCTTTCAAGTTAAAAGAGTCACTATTTAGGGATTAATGATGTATTTCATGTCTTTTAATGAGTGTGGGATGAGAACTTTGAAATATAAGGATTGTTGATATCACTTTTCTTTGGCCTAGCTAATTGGGTATGTGTTTGTGTTTGAGTTTACACACTTTATGATTGCTGTCAGTTATTGTTGTTACGCTTGGCATCACAAGCTTGATCCTTGAAGGAATTATGGAGAGCAAACATGTGAAAAAAAATATATCACTTTGATTGCGGTATGATAGAACTTTTTCTTTGCACGAACGAACACATGCCTTATCTTTGCAGTCCGGTGTACATATTTTTGAATAAGAAATATAGACCAACTAACAAGAAATGTGTACTGCTTTATCTCTGATCATCGTACTTCACAACGAGTTCTGCGCTTAAAAAACCATTTGGCTTGGTTATTTTATATTTTAAATTGCGTGCTAGTATTTTCCTTCTCTGCTGTTTTTAAGCTCCTTTGCTGCTTGCTTCTAATTGTTACATACTCGAATGCAAGTTGATTCTGTCCTATATGTACTGTTTTAATAAATTACTTTGGATTGATTAGTGAATTATTCTATAGTTTTGTTATGATGTCATATAAGATATTGGAAGATCATATGTCAAGAAGGTACGTAGTATTTCATATTTGTCTATGAAATAATCCTTCATACATGCATGAACATAGCACCATATTGTTAAAGATTTTAATTGTGAAGTCTGTCTGATTCATTCATAATGATTGCACATTTTTTATACAATCATGTACTGATAGTACTAAATTGTACTTATTTCCCAGGAGGTGGGCAATTGTACATGTGGGGAAAAATAAAGACCACTGGTGATGATTGGATGTACCCAAAACCTCTTATGGATTTAAGGTTCTTTTCAGCCATTGTTTCCTTTGCGAATTTTTTGATGCTTTTCTCTTAGTTTTTTTATTCAATTTGACTTCATGTTTTGATCAATTGATTTGTGATAAATTTTCCTAGTCATATTTTTATCCTTTTGGGTCATTTTTGTTCTGGGCTGATATTATATTTTATAGTCATCCTGCTCTACAATTCCTGTATTCTTTTCATTTGTTATCTTGCATGCAGATGGCCTTTACTTGCTGATTTATAACATAAATATGTAATGTTTGTTCATATATATGTTTGGCAATTCATGTGGTTTCAAACTTTCATAGCTATTGGGGTAACATTGAATCATGTATGATCTTTTAGTTACTAGATTTGACTGTCCTGATCTTTTCATTACAGCATCCTATTCTTTTTAATATTTTTTACCACAGTTTATAAGTCATTTCTTAAGAAGTCATCGATTGGTTTCAGTGTGTAAAACTGTATTACAACATCAACAATTGTAGGCCTGAACTTATTAGTTGGGGACCACTAAATACTTGATAAAGTCAATTTATTCTTTTGAGAAGTTCAGCATTTGCAGGTCGGCTTTTTGTGATCATTCTTTTTACATGTTCCTGTCATTCTTTTACATGTTCCTGTCATTCTCTTCCATTCTCGATTGTGGTGTTATTGTCCTAGAATCTGGTTATGGGAAGAGTTTGATTTTGTGGTCGGTTGAGGGTTTGTTATAGAGAGTGCTTGTCAGTCTCATTACAACTTTTTTTGGAATACTTGCCTTTTAGAAGTACAAACAGCAGTTACTGCTTTCGAAGAGTAACTTTCTCTTTAATGTAAACTCCTTTTATAGGCTGTCTACAGAAAATTTGCACGAGCTTCACTAATAAACAAAATTAACTCAACACAAACCATAAATAATCTATCCTATAGAATTATAACAATTTACAAACAATAAAAAATATCTATTACTGCTGTTGGCATGTAACATGTTCACTTTTATTCACATGCATTTTGAGCACAGCTCTGTCCATGGTGATGCTGAAATGCCCAACCACCTTAAAATCACTTATTCAGTTTTTGTAATTTGAACCTTGAGCATCTGGATGGAATTTATTTGATATTTTGGCTGAAATACTTGAGGTCACAAATCTCGTTTATTAAGATTTGATTGTATTGCCAATTTATTGGCATCTAAGCGTGCTTGTTACTCTATCATTTTTTAATGGAAATGATCTTTCTAAAACTTTGAATAAATAAACCTTATTTATCTGAATATCTAAGTGGAGATTCGATGATGCTTTCTTTTGTTGCATCTTGTCCTTCTTACCCATGCTGGCAATTGATTCATTGTCTGTTCAGAAATATTTAGCTATATTCTTTATGTGGGCTAAATGTTCTCTGACACTCTTTGTTGGATCTATAGGTTGATTTAACTGTTACTCAACCTAGAGATCAGCGGTGAGGTCAATGATACTAAATAGTAGTCTATTTTGGGAAGTACATTTTGTGGCTTATGTTTATTATAGGTCATATTGTGTCAAGTGAATTGCATGAATTTCAACTTTTACCAGTTATTATTCTTATAATGCTCTTTACATTTTTATTTTCGTTTTCAGTGGTTGGCATTTGCGTTGCATGGATTCTGGCAGCATGCATCATTTTGTTGGTGCAGACAACTCATGCATTAGTTGGGGCCATGCTCAGCATGGTGAACTAGGATATGGTCCTGCTGGACAGAAGTATGCCAACTGCAATTTCAGTTATTTCTTTTCCATAAGTAATGCTTCAGTTTACATAATATTCGTCTTTTGTGTTTGTTTCATTACAAGGTCTTCAGCAATACCCAAAAAGGTAGAAATTCTTGA
>CAOJCR011768911.1:0-12684 GCA_948330485.1 Euphorbia neoarborescens | reverse complement strand
AATATTAATTAAATATTTATTGAATATGAAATTTAAGTAACTTGTTAAAAAGTATTTTGTGAGTTGAATATATATATATATATATATATATATATATATATATATATATATATTGTAAATATTTACTATTATTTTCGGAATTCATTATTTTAAAGTTGATTTATAAAAGAAAAAAGGTATATTAAAATATAGTTTTAGTATAGCTAAATTTAATATGTAAGTATATTTTTTTGAAACAGTTACATCTTGACAAGGGCGGGATTCGAACTTACGACGTCTCCCATTAAGCGACCTGATGTTTACCATCAGTGCCAACCCTTGCTAGAGAATATGTGAGTATATAGTTAATTTATAAGATAATTATAAAATTAAAATATATTTTCATTAATTTATTTAGAAAATGAAATTTATTAAAAGATGATATAACTTGAATGAATTTAAAAATAAATATTTAAATTTACGATAGGAAACGATAATAATAAATTTTAAATTAATAAAATAATTAAATATTTTATAATATAAAAATAATTAAATACTCTATGGTATAAAATAAAAAATGATAGTATGTCATGTCAAGATAAGTGTATTTTATTTTTCTTTAGTATCTATAAATAACGATGATTATTAGTAATATTATTTTTATTTAAAAAATAATAAATTATTAAAAGATTGATATAATTTGAATAAGATTAAAAATAAATATTTAAATTTAAAATAAAAAATAATAATAAATTTTAATTAATAAAAAATAATTAAATATTTTATAATTAAATATTTTATAATATAAATTTTAAAAAGATAAATAATAATATCAATTATTTTAAATTTGAAAGTCCAAAGTACATAAATTTAAATGTATCAAAATTGTTGAGGAATTAAAATTTTAGTAGAGTAAAATATAGTTTGATCTATACTAAATAAAACTATTTTTAAAAAATAAAATTAAACCAAAGTTTATTTAATTTGGTTGGATCCAATTCTTTTCTTTCAATTTTCATTTTTGGTTTAGGTTTCGGTTTCATCCTATCAAAATCCAGTGGACGTAAGTTAAAGCCGAATCCCACCTTCCTACTCTATCTGATCCACACCGTGTGTAGGAGCTGAATATGCCCTCTTACCTCTTTTATTACGCTTAAGGTCCCAATTTCACCAACTTTCTCTACTCCGTTACCTTACTCATTCTTCCTTTCTCTCCAGGTATCTTTATCACTTCTATTTCCATCTCAACATGATCCGATTTTTTTTACATATATTATTTTAATTTTGATCATTTGATTGGATATACACTCTACACGGAATGAAAATGATGAAGTTCTACTAATTTGGGGTTTCATTGTTTATGTTGCTTTTTAGATGGCTTCATCAGCTCTTATCTGTGAAACACAGCCATGGAAGGACTTGATGGTATAAATCAAAGAAGAAACCCTCTTCAAAAAGTGATTAAATTTAATCGTTAATCTGATTGGGTAAAATTTACCAATTGCCCAGGCTCATGTTGAGGATGTTAAGAAGACACATTTGAGAGATTTATTGAGCGACGTTGAACGATGCCAGTCAATGATGGTGTATGCTCCATAGTTATTGTTTTTGTTCATATCCTTCATATTAATCTATTTTGCAGAATAGAACATTATTTGACAATGATTGTACTTTTTTTTAGTGATTTTGAAGGGATCACTCTTGACTACTCACGACAACAAGCCACTGCTGACACAATTGACAAGCTCTATAGTTTGGCTGAGGTGAAGCTTAAAACTTTCGATGTTTGAAGAAAACAGTAATTAACTAGACAAAATCTTATTTCTCTTCCCTGATAATGCAGGCATCGCATCTTAAGGAGAAGATTCATCGTATGTTTAACGGGGAGCGTGTAAGTCCAATTTTGTATCTTTATAAGTCAACATCTGCTAAATTAGCATTAGCTTACTCTGTTTATGTTGGGACATTTGGGTCCTCGTGCCTATACTTTTTCTATAATTGGGAGATGCACAAGGATTCATTTTTAGAATGTCACGACTATAGTCATGTATGACTGTGCTTATATTTGGATGGAGTTTCAGATCAACAGGACAGAAAATAGGGCAGTACTTCATGTAGCCCTTCGTGCTCCCAGGGATGCAGTTATGAACTGTGATGGTAAGAATGTTGTGCCGGATGTTTGGAATGTTCTTGACAAGATAAAGGAGTTCTCTGAGAGGGTCAGGAATGGTTCCTGGGTAAGCTATTGTTACTCTTCAGAATTTAAGCTTGCATAAAGGATTCCTGCCTCAGCTGCATGTAACGGACAGCTATTGTCAGGTTGGAAATACAGGAAAGGCGCTAACTGATGTTGTTGCCATTGGTATTGGTGGCAGCTTCTTGGGGCCTCTTTTTGTCCACACTGCTCTTCAAACAGGTACTTAGATACATTTCTTAATAGCTGTGTGTGGCTGTTCTTTTGTTGTTTTATTGTCCTTGTGTTGCAGCTTCTTTTTTTCTACAATTTTGTGTTGTCTTATTAAGTGACCTTATCAATTACTGATGACAACTTGCAGAACCGGAGGCTAGCAAATATGCAAAGGGCCGCCAGCTGCGATTGTAAGTGTTTCTATTATTATGTATTCGTTATTTTTCGGTTTATAGTATCAATGCTATGATGGTGATTGGGATCTCGATACAAGCTTAGATGTGTTTGTGCAAAATGCTTTGGTGTGGGCATGCGGCTTAATAGCTGTTTGGCATTTGATGCAGCCTTGCAAATGTTGATCCGATAGATGTGGCTAGAAATATTACTGGCTTAAGTCCTGAAACCACCCTAGGTATTCATAATTTTCCTGTCTGTTATGACTTATGCCTTGTTATGATGTATGCTTTAGCAGAGTTCTGTTATCAGGCTATAACATATAATTGTGGTTCTCCTTGCCATCTATTTGTAGTTGTTGTGGTCTCAAAGACTTTCACTACTGCTGAAACTATGCTGAATGCACGGACACTAAGGGCATGGATTTCAAAAGAACTTGGGTAAGTGCTAAATCTACCCAAATTGCGTTGAAGTGCTGATTATATAGGCTAGGTACTCAACAACCCTTTAAAAAAGGTGTTTATGCAAGTAAAACCCAGATGTTAAGTGAGAGATGCACATTTTAAGTATTCCTAACTGAGTTGCATATGGACTGCTGTATATACGACTTAACTTATATTTATATTCTTACATATTTTTTACATCATCAATCATAATGCAATGGTTGCTTGTAATTTTTTCAGACCATCTGCAATAGCCAAGCATATGGTAGCAGTCAGTACAAATCTTGCGGTACAGTAATTTTTCTCTTTCCATTTGCATTTTCAAATTCATTGGCTTTTGTGGATATTGAAGTCCTAATTAATTTATGATTGTTTCTATTTTTCATTGTATCCTCAAGTTGATTGTTTGTTTAGCTAAATGATTTCATTGGTTTTTTCACACGCAAGATTCTGTTTCAGAAATAATTAGAAGAATTTGCAAAATTGCATACAAGTGGCAAGGAAGAGTGGACCTCCATTTTTCATCCTTTTTATAATGCAGAAAGCCAATAGATTCATTTGATTGAAACTTGATTATGACAGGATGATGTATCATTATTGATTGTGGTTGCCTCAATTAGCTGACATCTTTCACTCATGATATCTAATTATGAATAAGGTCGCAATCACATTGTATTATGGATCAGTTTGTGGTTAAAATGGGAGTGCCGTTGATAAAAATTAAGTACCAAATAATTTATCTTGTACATGACGTTCAAGTACAAAAACAATACTATGAGAAATTTCATATGTAGATTTTCTTACCGTCAATGTTATTTTTTTAATGCAGCTTGTTGAAAATTTTGGTATTGATCCTAATAATGCTTTTGCATTCTGGGACTGGGTTGGTGGCAGGTATAGTGGTAAGTTTTTTGGTCTTCTATGATGAAATGATGCTGATTTGATATTTGTTCCTAATTACATTTTAATTGCAGTCTGCAGTGCTGTTGGCATGTTGCCTTTGTCTCTCCAGTATGGTTTCTCAATTATTGAGAAGTAAGTTGGGTACTCATTATTTTAATATTTACTATTACTCCTTTCTTGCAATGTATTGCATGAACTTGGAACAAGAATTCCGAAGTGCTGAAGATTTCTTATCTCGCCCATCCATGCATAATGTGATGCTGTTCTGTTTTTCAGTAGTATAGTTTTTAAACTAATCCTCTGTTACTAACTTAATAAGTAATTTATTGGTGAGTTATTATCTTGCGATTTCAATTCATGTTCCCTAAGATAGTAAGATATTGTCTTCTGTTGTCTTAAGGTTTGATAGAGAATTTGATATTTAAAAGCCTTGAAGGATGAAGGAATAATAGATATCTTGGGGCATTAGGTTATTGTTCATTGGGTCAGTAATATTATAGGTTATATATAGATAAGATGAGATAAAGGAGAGAGAGGACTATAATCAGTTTCTGCTACCCATCATCAATGTTAGTTCTATTTCGTCATTCCACGCCTTGTTATCAGTGTTTTATTTTGCAATTCTCATCAAGGTTCTTGCAAGGAGCATCAAGTATTGATCAGCATTTCAGTTCAGCACCATTTGAGAAAAATATTCCTGTGAGTTCGCCAATTTGCTAAATTTTATTAGACCATTAGTTCTGTTTCTACCTATCATTAATGATAAACTATGTTTACCATTGTTCTCAAGCGAGAACTATATAAACAGTTATTTTGAGGAATAGATAATTATTGTCTCATACCATTATTTATATGCTGTTTCTTTCCATTCTTTTCTTTGGGCTTTATTAAGTTCTTTCTCTATCTTAATAGCAAGTTGTATATGACACTGTCCGCTTGAGGAATTAAAGATTATTTTTATTGCCCACGGATGCTGTTTGAGCTCTATAAGATTCTTAATTCTCTAATATGACATTTTTCCCTTCAGGTACTTTTGGGTTTGTTAAGTGTATGGAATGTTACATTTCTTGAATATCCTGCAAGAGTAAGTTTTTTTTTCTTTTTTTTTTTTTTTTGAGTGGACTTTAGCTCTTGTTTGATGTTTCCTAATTCCTATAGGTTAGTTTGTCACCTCTAACACATTTAAGTATTCTGCAGGCTATATTACCTTATTCCCAAGCTTTGGAGAAATTTGCCCCACATATTCAACAAGCAAGTCTAGGGGAAATCATTCCTCTCTCTCTCTCTGTCCCTCATTAAATTTGAACAGTCAATTCAGCTGGCTAAACTACCTATATTTACTTCAATTCAGGTTAGCATGGAAAGTAATGGCAAGGGGGTGTCAATTGATGGTGTACCACTTCCCTTTGGGACAGGGGAGATTGATTTTGGTGAACCAGGGACAAATGGTCAACACAGCTTTTATCAGCTAATTCACCAGGTATAATTCACCAGGTGAATATTCAGCAATATATTTTATGTAAATTATAAATTGACATTCAGCAGCTGGCATCTGGCTAGAGCCTTTTGATTTCAGTTATTATTGAAACAGATATTAAGCTGAATATTCAATTTATTGTGGAAGATGCTTTTCTTTCCTTGCATGAACTTTCAAAATATAATTTCTTAGGACATTAAATTAGCTTTCTGTATGCATTACTTTGTTTTCCCAACTTCATGGGTATACTGTTGACATGATGGTATAGTTGTAGACGCTAAATTTTTGATGTTTTAAAAATAAAAGTCTATGGGAATGTGATAACTCTTTTATATCATGTTGAAATGCGTTGCATTTTGATTACGGAATCTGTTCTCGTTACCTCCTGCTTCTTACTAAAATGTCAAAATTTTGAAGAAGTATATGTTATTGCGCTGTCTTCTTTTTTCTTTTAAACATTAATATTGATTTCTTTTGATACATTAATGCATATGCATTCTTACAGTAAGGTATTGGTTCTATGTTCAAATTTCTAATGAACAATATCTGTTTTATTGAATAGGATTATTCTAGACTTAAGATAACATCTGGTTGCACTCAAGAAAGACAAAACTTTTGAAAAACCCATATAATGTTTTTTAGAGAATTTTTTTGTTCTTAAATAATTAGAACATTGGAGTTTCTTGAATTTTTATCCTCAAGGCAGAGGTAATTATGAAAACTAATTCATAAATGTTGTTGGAAAAGTAGTTTAATTTCTTTTCTTCTGGAAATTGCTTCAGCACTTCGGTCCCCATTATAAACTCTTTTCACAAAGTTGTAATGTCTATGGTTATGATGTATTATTTTATCTCAAGGACCATAACGCCTTTAACTACCTTGTGAAGGACCATAATATCTTAAGCATTTATGCATTAACAAAATACCAAGCTGTATTTCTTCTCTTTGAATTTCAGGGCCGCGTAATTCCATGTGACTTCATTGGTGTTGTGAATTCTCAGCAACCTATATACCTTGAAGGTATTATAAATCCTAAGAATTGGATAGTCAAATTTTGAAGGTGTGTAGAATTATGCTTATTTGACATGACATTTATCTGATTTTTCAGGAGAGGTTGTGAGTAACCATGATGAGCTCATGTCCAACTTTTTTGCCCAGCCAGATGCACTTGCTTACGGGAAGGTATGTTGTATAATTGATTGTCTTATAAATTTCTACTGTTTTGTTCGAAATACTATATAATAATGAAAGATTTATTCTTCAAAAACGTTTAATGAACTTGTAATTTGAAGTAGATCAGTATGAAATTCTAATTGACAGTTATTACATATTTATTCATAGAACTTTTATCTTTCTCTCTTGTTAGGACTTAGGCGATGTATAATTTGAAAATGCTTTTATCTGCATGGTCTGGTGCAATATGCTTTTCCTTCTAGTGGTAATGAAACATTCCTCTGTCCCAAAAAGATTGTCCGACATATGTTTATATTCATGTCCCAAATTATAGTCGATTTTTTTAATAGTAAGTAATAAAGACGCTGCTTAAATTTTTGTTGGAACATAAATGAGTCAATAATTATCAAATTTAATGTTGGGGTTAGTGTTATCAAGAGGCGCCTAGGCGAGGCGAGGGAGTGCCTGATAGAGAATGTGATAGAGGAATGAAGGGAATAATTGGTATCTTGGGGCATTAGGTTATTGTTAGTTGAGTCAATAATATTAGAACTTATATATAGATAAGATGAGGAAGAAAGGGTAGTGAGTTTTTTTTCTTATTCATTGTCAATTTCATCTTGTAATCAACCATTCTAGTTCTATTTCATCATTTTAGTCTTGGTTTATCTCTTTCAAATTGGAGTTTCCTATCATTGGTCCGACCTGCCGGATCTGAAAAAAAAAAAAACGGTGGGCAGCAATATGTCAACCAGAACACAGGAACGTTTGGATGCACATGAAGAACAATTACAGGCCTTAGACACCAAGATAGGTGATCTTAGTAAGAATCAAGAAAAGACCCACCTCATGGTTCAGCTCATTCTGAACAAGCTGGACAAGCGGCCTGAGCAAGATGTAAGCGATGGAACTCCAGGGGTGATTGATAATAAGTCCGGCACAGGCCAGGCAATGGATAACCCGGAAGGAAGGAAGGGATTTAGCTTGTTTTCTCCACACGGACAGGGAACGATGGCGGAAGAGTCTTACATTACTGCCCGGAAGGTGGAGCTGCCTGTGTTCTCCGGCGATGATCCCCGTGGCTGGATAATTAGAGCAGAAACGTACTTCGAAGTTCATGGCACACCGGAGCATTTGAAGTTGCCTTTGTCTCAGATTTGCATGGATGGCCATTCCTTGCATTGGTTCACTATTGTGAAGGCTTCATATGAGAATCGGCTGACCTGGGAGATCTTCAAGGTCGAGCTCCTCAATCGCTTTAATCCCCATCATCTCATGAACCCTTATGAACAACTGGCTGCCTTGCGCCAAACGGGTAACGTAGATGAGTATATTCGAGAATTTGAATCTATTGTTTCATTAATCCCTCAAGAATCTGAGGCATCTTACGTGGGTCACTTCTTGAATGGCCTCCGGGAGGAAATTCGAAATTGGGTCCGGTTACTGGGGGGAGATACTCGTTTAAAGGCGATGTCAATAGCCAGAGGAGTAGAGTTGGTTTATGGAAAAGGACCAACGGCCATGGGAACATTCAGCAGAGGAGGTGGAGGGTTGGGAGATAAAACGCAGGTGATTCGGAATTTTACAACCAAAACAATTCAAGGGTTAAATGCCCCAATTGTGCAGAAGCCCACCGAGGCCCAAGCCCATCAACCCAATGCCATATTGGAGAAGCACCAACCCATCTTTCACACAAGGAATTTTGCTAATAGTTCCAGAGGAACTCGTACGCTGTCGAAAAGTGAGTGGGAGGAGCGTCGTCGGAAAGGACTCTGTTATCAATGCGGATAGAAGTACGGCCCTCAACATAAGTGTGCTGAAAGTCAGTTTAATGTGCTCCTCCTAGCGGATGATGAAGAAAGTGAAGAAAATGGAGCTTACGTTCAGGCCGAACCTGTTGTTCAGCGCGACGAAGAGGACGGAGAATGTCAGGTAATTGAGTATAGTGGAATTGCTGGAGAGAGAGATCCAACTCTCAAAACTTTGAAGATATTAGGAGAGTTAAATGGAATTCCTATTGTCTTGTTGGTGGATAGTGGTGACACACATAATTTCATTTCACGTAAATTGTCAACAGCCTTGGGTTTAACTATTCGTCAATGTAATGCTTTAACAATCAAGCTAGGAGATGGTCACCGAGTATCAGTTGCTGAGAAGTGTGAAGAATTAGAGATAATTTTAGGAGAGACAAGGTTTAACTTGGATGCCCTAGTCTTCGATTTGGGTAACCTCGATATGGTGCTTGGAATAGCTTGGCTGCAGACTTTGGGTGAGGTGACTTTCAATTGGGAGAAGCGATACATGAAGTTTCAGATTGGAGACAAGCCGATTCTGGTACAGGGCATTTTGCCACAATCTGAAAATTCTGCCTCTCTCCAGTGTTGGTTACATGGGAATTTTCAGACCCTTGGCACATTAGAAAGCCCTCTCATGGTGAAACCAGGGAATATTGCTTCTCGAAAAGAGCTTGAAAGCTCTCAGGTTAGTGAATTACATGCTTTGCTTCTCAAATTTCAATTCCTCTTTCGCGAACCTAAAGGATTACCACCATCTCGCCCGTTTGATCACGGCATTGTTTTGTTCCCCAACCAAGGGCCAGTTTGCGTACGACCTTATCGGTACCCTTTTACGCAGAAAACAGAGATTGAAAGGCAGGTGCGTGAATTATTGAATCAGGGAGTTATTCGGCCTAGTAATAGTGCCTTCTCTAGTCCAGTGATCTTAGTTAAAAAAAAAGATGATTCATGGAGAATGTGTGTGGATTATCGTGCTCTTAATAAGATAACGGTACCCGACAAGTTTCCAATTCCTGTTATCGAGGAATTGATTGATGAGCTTTATGGAGCTGTTTACTTCTCTAAACTTGACCTGAAATCTGGGTTCAATCAGGTGAGGATGAAGGAATCTGACGTTTGTAAAACAGCTTTCCGTACTCACGATGGGCACTACGAGTACCTTGTCATGCCGTTCGGCTTGATGAATGCTCCCTCAACATTTCAGGCTATAATGAATGACATATTTCGCAGTGTTCTTCGCAAGTTCGTGTTGGTTTTCTTTGACGACATCTTAGTTTACAGCAAGTCTTGGCCCGAGCATCTGTCACACTTATCCTCAACATTCCAAATTTTAGCCACTGGTCAGTTTGTGCTTAACCAAAAGAAATGTGATTTTGGCAAAATGTCTATTGACTACCTCGGACCAATGATAGGAAACTTCAATTTGAAAGAGATAAACCAAGACTAAAATGATGAAATAGAACTAGAATGGTTGATTACAAGATGAAATTGACAATGAATAAGAAAAACACATAAATCTAATGCAGAAACTGTACTAGCCCAAGGAGAGAACTCTCCTCCCAAGCCAAAGGCCGAATCCCAAAATGAATAATCAAAAAACTCACTACCCTTTCTTCCTCATCTTATCTATATATAAGTTCTAATAAACTAACAATAACCTAATGCCCCAAGATACCAATTATTCCCTTCATTCCTCTATCACATTCTCTATCAGTGCCGGAGTGCCTCGTCGATGTTTAGGCGCCGCACCTTCAAAGAGGCACCGCCTGGGCGAGTGCCTCAGGCAAAAATACAGGCGCCACAGGCAGCGCCTCAATGAGAAAGGTAAATTTTTTTTTGAAATAAAGTGGGTTGTTTGTAGAAAATAAGAAAGAAATAAAGAGAGAAAATTTGGGAGGGTATATAGGAAATAAATAAAGAAGAGATGTTATGAGAAAAATTAGGAGAGTTTGTAGACAACAGGAAAGAAATAAAGAAGGAAAATATTAGGAGAAAAATTAGAAGAATTTGTAGATAATAGAAAATAAATAAAGAAGATATATTAGAAGAAAAATTAGGGGAATTTGTAGAAAATAGAAAGAAATAAAGAAAGAGAAATTAGGGAGTTAACGAGTAATTTATAAAGAAGAGACTTTTATTCACAAAAGAATAGAGTTTATTCAACAGAAGATTCAACCGTAGCATGTTAATCTATTGTTTTGTGTTTATTGACTTCTAATTTTTTTTTACATTAGTTTTAAAATTGAGTTATTTTAATTTCAAAGCATAATAAGTTTATATTAGGAAATTTTTTATGCTATTTCACATATTTATTGTTATTTTTTATTAAATAGTGACTCGCTTCTTTTGGGTGAGCGCCTTAGGTGGCGCCTCGCAACTTGTGCGATTTGAGATGGCAGCGCCCAGCGCTTTTAATAACACTGGTTGTGGGGTTCATAGTAGGAAATTCAAATGCTAAAATTTGGCCACAACTATCTTAAGTGTTTCTTTATAAGTTAAGTAAAGGCAAAATGTGGACTATCTTCTTGACGAAGAATCATTCTTTTGTAGACAGCAGAGCAGTTGCAAAAAGAGAATGTTCCACATAATCTTATTCCTCATAAGGTTGAATCCTTTCAGCTTCTCTTTAACATTGTTGACTCATTTATAGAATATTATTCTCATTTACTGATTCCTTTTTCAGACGTTCTCCGGCAACAGGCCTTCTCTCAGTATTCTGCTGTCATCCTTGGATGCTTACAAAATTGGACAGGTTTGTGTATCATTCGTTGATGGAGTCAGCTGTGCTCTACTTTTGTTAATATAATAGTTGGAAATGGATATTGAAACATTCGTATTTAGTCACTAGTTTATCTTAGAAAGTTCTCACATGAAACTGTTGATGAACGATGCATTATTCAAATTCTACTTGGTGAACTTCAATGTTTACTTCCATGCATTAATAAAGGCAAAACACATTATCAGGTACACCAACTTTTTTCAAAATCAAAAAAAAAAAAAAAAATTTGGGTAGATGAACATTTTTTTTAAACATTAGATACATGATCAATTAATTTTGTATATTCTTGCCGACTTAGTATCATTTTCATCCGGGATGTTATTCAATTTTAGGCACAAAAAAAAAACACGTAAAGAAGTTCTGACGGTCACACAGTAGAAGAGCATATACTAGTTATTCAATTGTTGGATAAAATTAAACTCATATTTTGACATCAAAGCAACCGTTAATTTATATTATTGGATTGCAATTAGATTGATTGAATTTTGTTATGAATCGGAAGTCAAAATTTCATAAATTTATCTACACCAGCCAGTTGGTTTGTCACACGTTATAATCTTTTCACTTGTTTTTTTTATAGAGTTTGAATTTCACTCTCGATAGAACTATTATTTAGTGGGTGATTAGATACAAAATCGATTGATCTTGCATTTAATGTGTACAAAAAATTAGTTCATGTATCCAGTCTATGTAAAAATTTGTTCATGATCCAATTGTGATTTATAAAAAACTTAGTTACCCCTATATAGGTTTTGCATTGTATAAAAAGTACTCTCTATTCATTTTTGTAAGTTTTTTTTTTTTTTTTTTTTTTTTTTTTTTTTTTTTTTTTTTTAAAACCAAAACCAATGAAATATTAATTAAACTCTTAAAATGAATTCATTATCTCTACTAAAACACCCTTCCTCATTAATGATTATAACTTAATATGGGCCTCTCTCTTAGCATAAGTAAAGGCAAATTCGACAAAATGTATTGCATTGGTAATACAAAAGGTCATATAAAAATGACAAAATTGAAAATTCTAAAACTAGAGGGAGTAATGTAATTCACAGTTGGGTTTATCAGTGGACTGAACAAATGACTTCATGTTCCAAGTCTTGTATGCATAAATGATATCTCCCTTGTCTTCTAGGTTTGATTACACATTTGTTTTTGAGTTTTGATGTCCCCTTTGCCCATGATTCAGTTGGCAAAGATAATATTTGTATATTGAATTCTGTTCCGTAGTATTAAATGCATATGCCTTCCTGTCCCATAAAATTCACTTTTATTTTTCAGTTGCTGGCAATCTATGAACACCGAGTAGCCGTGCAAGGCTTTGTTTGGGGAATCAATTCTTTTGACCAATGGGGTGTCGAGTTGGGGAAGGTATGTGATCCTGATTTACAATGCAAGCCGGCTATACGAAGTTGATATTTACTGATTGTATCTGTATATGTTTGTTAATAGTCACTGGCTACTCAAGTAAGAAAGCAGCTTAATGCATCTCGTACAAAGAAAGAGCCAGTTGAGGGCTTTAACTTCAGCACTACAACATTGCTAACAAAATA
>CAOJCR011767354.1:0-10905 GCA_948330485.1 Euphorbia neoarborescens | reverse complement strand
ACTCGACTAAATAAGGGTAATCATCCTAGAGATAGGTTTTTACCCAGCTAATTTACCATCAATCAATACATATGCATTTTCCAGCATCTGTAATGCTCCAACCACTGTTCAACTGGATATCACCCATGCTTTTCCTTATTTGTTTCCTTCACATTTCTCACATCGAGCACTACCAAAAAACTCTATGTTTTACTTTATTCTATTTTTTTCTTCTCTTTTTTACAACCGGTTCACTTCTTATACCATTCGTCACACACTTGTACTAAACACTTTTCCTAGCACGTCGAAGTCCCCGTGTTTGACCTTGGATGACCTGACCCATAGACTGGGTAGATATAAAGTAATATTTATTATAAACCTGGAATGACCAAATTTTTGGCTCCATTACCGGGGAGTTTCGTTTTAAGTGTCAAGATTTGTTTTATGTTTGAGTGTGTTCTTTTCTCTTATTCAGTTTTTTGTGTTTTTTACCACCTGGTAACTTTATTATTCATTAAATCCAGTCACTATTGCCTCCTGATTTTTCATGTGTAGATCACGAACTAATGAGGACCTGGTGCCTTTTGATCCAAAAATTGAACAGACCTTGCAAAATCTAAGAAGGGAGCAGTGAGACCGAGCTAACCCATGTCTCCTTGATTCACTAGACTCTCTAGCACTCGAGTACAAAGAGCACCCGTCCAGAACAGAACCACATCTGATCTTGGAAGGAATGGATCCACCACCCAGGAGAACTATGGATGACTATGAAATGCCAATAGTAAGAGCAAATTTAGGAGCAATTGTCATGCCACCTGTAGCAGAAGGAGATTTTAACATCAAGCCGAGCACAGTTTCTATAGTGTAATACAATCATGGAAGAACGGGTGAGAATCCCTACTTACACTTGCCAATTTTGATAATGTGTGTGAGACTTTCTGGAAAGCCAGAGCATCCGAAGATATGATCAAGTTAAGGCTTTTCCCGTTCTCACTAAGGGATGGTGCACAAACATGATTAAGGAGTCTCCAACATAATTCGATTACAACTTGGGAGCAGCTGAAGCAAGGTTTCCTTTATAAGTACTTCCCACCTTACAGGCCTGTTAGACTAAGGAATGCAATTACAAGTTTTAGGAAGCAAAGAGGGGAATCATTGTACACTTCTTGGGAGAGATTTAAAGATTTGCAAAGGCAATGCCCTCATCGCAACATGGAAAATTGGCATCTCATACAAGTTTTCTATCGGGGCATATCTGACGAGAATAGAAATATGTTGAATGTCGGTGCCAATGGAAAATGGATGACTATGGCTCCGAAGGAATGTATGGAACTGGTTGAGGAGTTAACTTCTCAGAGTTTTGATGGGGATAAATCTTCTAGAGATGTTGGTAGAGGAAGACGAGTTTTAGAGCTGGATTCTATCCACATGCTCGGTGCCCAGATTAAAGCTTTAACCAAAGCACTCAGGAATCAATCCATAGAGAAATTTGATCAGGTGTCCAACATACCGAGTGCCTATAGCATGTGTGGAGGTCCTCATGGCTATGAAGAATGCCGAATGAGTATGAGCAACGAAGTCAATTTCCTTCAAGGGTAGTCGAATCAAAGATTTCCTTAAAGGAATTACTATTCATAGCGGCCTCGACACCAATATTTGGGTTTTTCATGGGACAATCAATGATCTATCCTCAAGCCAATCTAGCAAAGTAGACCACCCAACCCTCCCGGCTTCCATCCAAGAGCAACCTATCAAGCACTGCATCCTTCCTATTAGGAACCCATTCAACAATCCCAAAAGCCCATACACTCTTATCAACCACCTCAGCAATAGTATCAGTAGCCACCTCAACAAGCACCCCCACCGAAGGTTAATCTGAAGAGCTTAGTAGACATACTTATTCAGGGCCAGCTAGATTTTAATGAAAATTCTGAAAAGAGGATGGCGGGGATAGAAGGAAAACTGGATCAACTTCTGGCTCATAACAAAGTCCTTAAAAATCAAATTGCCCATCAAGCCAGCTCATCCAATACCCAAAATTATGGGTAATTCCCAAGTCAAGGTGAGCTACCCAACAAGGAGAATTCTAATGCCATATCATTAAGAAGTGGCAAAGAAGTTGAGATCCCGATGCCCCGGCCGCCCAAGCGAGAGCAAGCTAAAGGAAGGGAAGTGAGAGAAGAAAAGCTAGAGCAAGTTCAGGCACCCATCCCAGCACCAACCAAAGAAGCAGGGCCATCCAAAGTTCACAAGCCATCCGGACCCGGTCAGGACAATACTGAGGTAGACCTTTCTACTGTACCTTTTCCATAAAAACTAATATGGAACAAATTGGATAAACAAGTCGGTAAATGATTAAACTACATGAAGGAAATCACAGTCACCTTACCATTATTTGATGTATTGCATGATATGCCTTCATGGGGAAATTTTCTCAAAGATATAATAAATCACAATGACAAGTTAAAAGACCTGAGCATGGTGGCTTTCTTGTATGAAGCCCCAACATTGATGAAAAATATACCCCAAAAGCGTAAGGATCTAGGTTCATTCATGGTTACATACACTATTGGGGATCTACTAGGACTTTGTGATTTGGGATCTATTGTGAGCCTTATTTTGTACTCAATTTTCACGAATTTAGGCATAGGTGAGCTCAAACCCACAAACATTGTTTTATCTAAGGTAGATAAAAGTCTTAAGTACCCCTTAGGAATGGTAGAGGATTTACCTACCCAGGTGGGGAAATATTTGTTTCCTGCTGATTTCATTGTAGTAGATATGGAAGTAGATCAGGATATCTCCATTCTATTAGCACGTCCGTTCTTAGCAACCACTGGAGCCTTCGTTGACATACGAAAAGGTAAAATCTCTTTGGAAGTAGATAATAAGACCATAGAGTTTGATGTGCATAAGACCATGCAAAACACCAATCCTTTTGAGAATATTTGTAGGATTACGACCCTTATGTCATTGAATCTTATGTGTATGATATGCTTGATTTTTGTTTAAATAGAGATCCTATGTATGCTTCTTTATCTAAGCATGATGGTCTTGAGCATAAGAATCCTGAACCTATGGAATGTGCAAAAATACAGGATACTTCCTGGCCTGAGCCCAACAATAGAACCTTTAGAAGGTATAAGCCATTCAGGAGAGAGGATGATTCGGATCCTTCACTTAAGCCGAGTGAGTCTCAGGTTGAACTGAAGCCACTATCCCCCATTCTTAAGTATGCCCACATTGACCAAGATGTTGCCAAGCCCATAATTTGTAATGCTTCTTTGACCAAACCTCAATTTGAGGCACTGTTTGATGTTTTGCTTGAGCATAATGGTATTCTAGGTTATTATATCCATGACTTGAAGGGTCTTAGTCCCTCCCTGTGCATGCACTGCATTCATTTAGCAGAGGATAGTAAACCATTCATTGAAGCTCAAAGACGGCTCAACCCGACTTTAAAAGAGGTATTCGAATGCCCTTACGGCACCTTTTCTTTTTGAAGGATGCCATTCAGTCTGTGTAATGCCCCCACCACCTTTCAGTGCTGCATATTTAGCATATTTAGTAATTTAATGTATGATTGTGTGGAGGTATTCATGGACAATTTATGTTTATACGATGATACCTTTGACACTTTTCTTGCCAATCTGTCTAAGGTTCTTAACAGGTGTAAGGAGCATGGACTTATGCTAAATTGGGAGAAATGTCATTTTACTGTCCAAAAAGGTATTTTCCTAGGACATATGGTATCAAGTAAGGGAATCTAGGTAGATCGAGCCAAATTAGAAGTAATCAAGAATCCACCGCCCCCAACCTGTGTCAAGGTTGTGAGGAGTTTCCTCCGGTGTGTGGGCTGTTATAGACGGTTCATCAAAGGCTTTTCCAAGATTCCCAAACCTTTATGCAATTTTCTTACAAAGGAATCTATTTTAAATTTGATAAAGCCTGTCTCTTAGCCTTTAAGGTGCTGAAAAATACCCTGATCTCAATGCCCATTTTGCAACCACCTCAGTGGGATCTCCCTTTTGAGATCATGTGTGATGCATCCAACCATATAGTTAGAGTAGTCTTAGGACAGAGAGTGGATGGAAAGCCTCATGTAATCTATTATGCTTGCAAGCTTCTTGACAGTGCCCAGATTAACTACACTACTACCGAGAAAGAACATCTGGCAATAGTCTATTCCTTTGATAAATTCTGTTCTTACTTGGTGGGAAAGAAGGTGATAGTTTACTCACAATGTAGAAAAGACGGATGCTAAAGTTCTTCAGTATGGGTTTTGGTGGCCGAATCTATTAAAAGATGCACTAAATCTTGGGGTCACCTGTGACAAGTTCCAAAGAACAGGGAATATTTCTCAACGGAATGAAATGCCTCAAAGTGGTGGTGGATTTCCTGGGACCCTTCCCATCTTCTATGCGGAGCAAGTAGTGATGGTGGATTATATGAGCAAATGGGTACAAGCTATTGCGTCCGTCACCATTGATTCAAGGGTTGTCCAGAGAATATTGAAGAAGGTAATATTCCCTTGGTTTGGGACACCGAGCGAACTTATCAGTGATAGAGGAACTCATTTTTATAACTAAGTCATTGAAGCTCTTCTGAAGAAGTATAGGGTAACTCACCAGATTGCTACTCCCTACCACCCTCAGTGTAGTGGCCAAGTGGAGGTCGGTAACCGAGAGTTGAAATGGATATTAGAGAAAATGGTAAGCTCATCTAGAAAATATTGGGATTAAAACTGGATAATGCTCTATGGGATTACTGAACCGCATTCAAGACCCCCATTAGAGTTACCTCGTATCACCTTGTGTTTGGTAAATCATGTCACCTCTCGGTGGAATTAGAGCACAGACTTATTAGGTAACAAGAGCATTGAACTTTGACCTAAACCCAGCTGGAAAGAAGAGACTTCCCCAAATAAATGATCTTGAAGAGTTAAGAAGAAATGCTTAAAAGAATTCCAAGCTGTACAAGGAGCGGACCAAGGCTTGGCATGATAAACACATTTTAAAGAAAGAGTTTGAACCCAGATAGTTGGTCCTTTTATACAACTCGTACCTTAAACTCTTTCCTAGGAAGCTAAAGTCTAAGTAGTCCGATCCTTTCCAAATTACAAGCATTTTTCCTTACAGGACGGTTGAACTAGAAAATGACAAGGGCAAAAGATTCAAGGTCAACGGGATCGATGCAAGCCGTATCTATTAGAAGACCCAGGTGGTGAAACATTCTCCATCCCTCTGATCCTGTCTCTTCCTAATATCCTCCCATCTGCCCAACTGTCATCCGGCCTCCCGCTAGAACCAACTTCCTCCCACCGCATCCAATACTATACGTATATTTGTATTTGTTTTCTTCATATTATATTGTTTTAATTTCTTGACATTTGTCAAACGCCCCTCCTTCACTAAAGATGTCCAGATCACCTATCCACCCACCTACAGCTGTCGAACAGTCATATTGAATCTGGCACCCTAGGGAGCTTTCATACCTCTTTTTCCTTTCGTACCTATTTTTCTTACTTTCTTTAATTCCCATTGTACTTTGAGGACAAAGTGTTATTGAAGTGTGTGGAGGAGGGTAGCCATAGAAAATTTTGTAAGATGGGTTAAATTTTTTAAAATTTTTGACATATAGGAAGCATGTTAGGAAATTTAGGAGGTTAATTGTATGACTATTACTACTATTCTTTGTGTGTTGCATATAGGTTAAGTCTGGTATTATGATTGTCATAGACTAAAATCTGAATCTACCATAAATGTGGGGACTTACTGGATCCCCAAATCAATGTACCGTGTCAAGACGGATCGAGTAGATTTTAGACCTGATGGCAAGAGGCTTAGCTATTACTATTCGTGGTTTTTATAGCACAACAAAAGAAGTGGATAAGTGTTAATGTTTTTCTCAAATAAGGGATGACCAACTTATCAGCCCCCTTAGATGAATACAATGAGGGATTTACATATGAAACCATGTGGTCAAAATGCAACCTGAACAACAGCCATAACTATTTTAAATAAGAGTCTATCTTAGCTAATGAAAGTAGAGAGCTTAGATCTGGATTAGGAAATAAGTGTGCATCAGGCCAAATTAGACTTTTCATATATAAAATAACTGTATTTCGGGTAACTACTCGAGAATGCTTAAAGAAATGTAGGAATAACGCGTCAACATCCGCATTAGAATCCCATCGAGATAAAATCATTTAATAGGATGCTCTTTATGATCTAAGGCTGAATAGACTCTCGAACTAACTAAATAAGGCTAAAAATAGAGATTCACTTCATATATAAGGTTCCCTTTATAAACCTCTCCTATCATAAGTCTCACTTCAGTTGTTAGGTTTGGCCTAGTTTGTCTGCCTATATCCTGTCGACCTCGGTATTGGCATCTAATCATAAATATGGGGTTTTTGTGGTCCACTCTTCCCTAGCGAATTGGGAAGTTGATCTATGATTTTTATTTTCCTCTCTTAATTAACATTCAACCCTCATACATATGAACCCACTTGGCACTATTTGTTCTCCTTACTCGGGGACGAGCAAGGTCTAACTGTGGGGGAATTTGATAGTATGTAACCAGCATCCTACTTTCCTAGAATAAATGCCCCATTCTTATATGCTTCCATGATTCCTTTGCATGCTTCTACTTCATTCCTCTCCTTTTTATCTAGAAGCACCATACATGCGATAGAACTATAAAAACACATTTATTTCGATATTATGGTTTTTTGGGCTTAATTTTAGTATTTTTTATAGCAAATCTATCGATAAGAATATAATGTAGGTATTTGGGAAGTTTTACACTCCCACTCGAATGATGTGGTCTCGGATGGCATCCTGACCTTTTAACTCTGCTGACCAAGTGGGATTTATTCCAAGACGCCCAAGGATTTGTGTCGTAGAAGGGATCCGGCTTAACACCCTCTTATCCGGTCTAGGCAGAACCGTTTACTCGGGCAGATTGAAATCTGCTATTCAGCCAAGTCATTTGAAAGCCATGAAAGAATTGAGGAAGGGATACGGAAAAGGTGAATGGAATCATAGCCAGCTAGGCAAATGAAACAGAAAGGAAAAGTTTATCTTTAAAAGTACGCCCAAAAAGGAACGAATAGGGAATGGCCTCCTCCTAATTCTGTACCTACTTTTACAAACTTGGGACGACTGTCTTCACCTAAACATACCTAAATGGGATAGATTGTAGGAGTTGGCAGAAAAAGTCATCTTTTTCCATACTTTTTATTGGACATCTACTTTCTTGGGGTATAAATATCTCAAGACAAGATTTTTGTGGGCATCATTTATTCATTATTTTCAATTCTTTTAGCATAAGTTTTTAGGTGTAGTCTCCACCATCTTTATCTTCTTCATTTTCTTGCCCCTTCCACCTTCTTCAGTTTATTATCATCGACCTTCCTTCATCGTTCCCTATTGGCACGACATCAGTGATCATCTTCATCTTCAAGAGGAGGACGCATTTCATTTATTTTGCTTTTCTTTGCTCCTTTTCTCCCTTGTATTGTTGTAGTCTTCATTTATGTTTGTTTTTGTGTATCTTCTTTCAATCATGTATAATTAACTCCCCGTGTGGGTGATATTCATTTAACTTTGGTTTTTGAGCATTTAAAGTTGCTGGTTTCTTTTCAAGAGTATGTGTTGATTGGATTTCCTATGATTGATATTCTATAAAAATATGGCCTGGCCAACCGTATTGTTACAACGATTTACTATTTACTGCGAGAGTGTGAGCTAGTATTAGATCACTATAATTAAATCTCGGGTTTTGGGAAGGTTAGAGATAATGATTCTTGATTCTTGAATGGTTTATGGAGAAACTAGGCTTAATGCACATTAGTCGATCGCCTAGGTATGGCGAGAGTTAAGCCTACAAGACTCCACTAAATAAGGGTAAGCATCCAAGAGATTGGTTTTTACCCGCTTAATCCACCATCAATCAATACATATGCATTTTCCAACAACTATAGTGCTCCTAACCACTGTTCAACTGGATATCACCATGCTTTTCCTTATTTGTTTCCTTCACATTTCTCACGTCGAGCACTACCCAAAAACTCTGTGTTTTACTTTATTCTGTTTTTAATCTTTTCTTTTTTAAAGCCGAATCACTTCTTTTATCATTTATCACACGCTTGTACTTAACACTTTTCCTAGAATGCCGAAGTCCCCATGTTTGACCTTCGGATACCCGAGCGTAGACCGGGCGGATCTCAAGTAAAATTAATTGTAAACCTGGAATGACCAAATTCTAGCTCCCCGCTTGTCAATCTCTTCATATGTCCATAGCAATTTTAAATCCTCAATAAAGAAATACTAGGCTTTTATCATGTCTATCATCTATATGGAGTTCATTCAAATACCTTACTCACTATACGTTTCAACATGAAAGCTACTGTCTCTAATGCATATCCCAAATGATATAAGGAGTATTTCTCGACTCATTATTGATCAGACTATATCTAACAAAGTCCTTTTCTTCCTTTCCAGCACTTCGTTGCATTGGGGTGTTCTAGAAAGAATGAGTTGGGATAGAATCCCAAACTCTCTCAAACATGTATTGAACTCTTCGATCATATGCTCGTCCTTTCGATTAGATCGAAGGACATTGACAATCTTGCCAAGCTGGCTCTCTACTTCGTTTCTAACTTCTTGAAGCTATTAAGGATCTCCGAAGATGTATATACCTATTGAATTCATTGGTGAAAGTAACGAAACAGCAGTAACCATATCTAGCATCCGTGCTTATAGGCCCACATACATTTGAATGTATTTAGTCCAGTAGCTCCGTGGCCCTTTCGACAGTTCTGTAGAATGGCGTCTTAGTCATTTAACCTTAACCAAGATTGCAAATGCCAATTGACTCACTATCAATTGCACCCAACACTCCACTTGCTTGAAGTCTAGCTGTACATCTCATGATTTATGGCCTCAATGACAGTGCCATATATAAATAGGATTAACCAAATTTGCCTTAATTCTCTTCGTATCTATATTGCAAATGAGAATATCTTGTCTTAGATTAAGGATATACCAAGTAGTTTCATAAACAATATTATCAAACTTGATAGTAACACTACCATTTCCAATATTAAATACAAAACCCTCAATATCCATCATAGAAACAGAAATAATGTTCCTATGGACAGCAGGTAAAAATAACAATCTTTAAGAAGTAAGACAAGACTACTAGGAATATCTAAGTAGAAATCTCTGATCTTAAGGGCTTGGACTTTAGATCCACTCTCGACTTGGAATTCTACTTCACCAGATCTCAACAATCTCCTATTTCTCTATTCACACACATTACGACAAATGTGTGAACCACATCCTTTATCAACAACCTAAGATGTAGAAATAACCAAGTTTATCTCAATCAATTAAATACCAAGAACCATTAAGATTCTTCTTTTGGTCCCCTTTGAGCTTAAGATAAGTATTATTCCAATGCCCTCTTCCACTACATTCAAAACATTGATCCTTATTAGAAATAATAAGTATAGTGCCAACCGCCCTTTAGGCTTCTTCCTTTCCTATTTTTCTTCTCTAGGACTCAATAATGAATCTTGTGAAAAACTATATTATGTACCCATTTATGGGAAACTCTTTTGGTTTTTGAGTAAAACACTACAAAGTAAGAAAGTAAGCAGAGTTACCAATAAAGTGCTTTGCAGCTAAAATATTAATTAATCTAATTTTAATATTGTTGGTGATTTTATTAGCCGACTTGACCCATGACCCATAACGCATCTATGATTACCCAAGCGGAGCTTGTTATGTGAAAATAATCATAAGGAATCTTGGTTTGATGGGTTCATGGCATATTACCTTGTTGGGATTTTACTCGAAACCTAGCGGAATAAAATCAATTAAAATCCCAAACCAACAGATCCATGTGATCCGGTAGAATCAAAAGGAGAGTATTAGATTTACCTCTTGAAGCGCATATATCAACCAGATCAAGGAACCAATGTAGAATCCCTATAAGGATAGTCCACACCGAGCACTATACTCACCGCGTACTAGCGCCGGGACTGGAGAACTCTTCTCCGGTAGAAAAACGAACAAAATTCTTTTGAGGTAGAGGCTCAAAAACAGTCCAACAGAGAGAAAAAAAGGGTGGCCATGGTTTTCTCTTCTAATCACAATTTCAATAATCTAACCTAGGTTTTCATCCTTATGAATATATAGTCCTAGGTTAGAAAGTCTTATAATTATAATTAAATACACTATTTATTTATAATTATAAACTAGCCCCATAGGTTTTGATATTAATTCTGAATTAATATTTAAAGTTCATTTATATATATAAATACATATTATAATTATTATATCACCATACAATTTAATTATAATATGTAGCATACCTTATTCTACATTAATCCAATTAATGTTCACATAAATAAATATAAATATATATCTATATAAATATAAATATTTAATCTCTCATTAGTAAATCATTATCCCATAATGATTTGTCCCGAACTAAGTGAATATTATTTTGCTTGTTATGTGTGACCACGTAGGTTCATATAAATTTGTAATAAGGGAATTACCATAATCCCTTATTGGTCATAAGCGGACTCTAGCAAGCCATTATGACTTCCCCAATTCAAATGAAGGAGTGATCCAATATACCTACTTATAGAATATGTCATATTCCCTTTTGTCTCAAGATATCATGATTAATCATAGGGCATGGTACTTACTGTCAACCTTATATAGATTAATCATAAGCTTTCTCAATCTCCGAGCAGACTGTTTAGAAAAATCAATTGATACCTTATCAATTATTTGAGCACGGCCATGCATTTCACAGTCTCACTTATCAAGGGGCCCAGTGATATCGCTCTCTCTTAAGGAGAGGGAAAAAATCCCATATCTGTTACTCATATCCCTCAACATGGAC
>CAOJCR011766997.1:0-10933 GCA_948330485.1 Euphorbia neoarborescens | reverse complement strand
GATGGGATTGGCAGTAAGATAGGTTGCACTGAGATTGTCACACCATAAGGTTGGGGCTCGTGATAGAGGAAAGCCAATATTCTAAAGGAGAAAAAGCTAGGAGAGTTCAGATGTAGTTTTACCAAGAGCTCGATATTCTGCCTCTGTGGATGATCGAGAGACTGTCCGTTGCTTTTTCGATGACCACGACACCAAATTATTACCCAGAAAAACACAGAAGCCTAATGTAGACCGTCGGTTATCAACATCACCCCCCAATCAGAGTCACAAAAGGCATGCAATTGAATAGAGCTTTGGGGCTAAAACCGTAAAGAGTGGAGTATGTTGTCCTGTAAGTAGCAGAGAATACGCTTGAGCGCCTGCCAATGCAACGCTGTAGGAGAATGCATATATTGTGCAACCTTGTGAAATGCAAAGGTAATATCTGGCCTAGTTATCATTAAGTATTGTAATCCTTCCACTAAGCTCTGATAAAGTGTAGGATCATTGAATGGGGTGTCATCTTTCACTGAAAGTTTGTCTGAATAACTTGACGGAGTGGTAATACCTTTGTAATCAGACATTTTAGCTCGATGTAATAAATCAAGGATAAATTTTCGTTGAGAGAGGAATAGGGAGTCACCGTGCCATATTACTTCTATCCCCAAAAAGTACTTTACTCTTCCTAAATCCTTGAGAGCAAACTGGGATTGTAACTAATTCAGTAGATGTTGGGCCTTGGAATCATTGTTGCGTAAAATTAGTAAATGATCCACATAAATTAGACAATATAGAACAATATTATCCAGGTGTAGAATGTAGAGAGAGACATCTACCCGGGAGAAACGAAATCCATAAGAGAGCAACGAGTCTGTCAATCGCTTATGCCACATTCGAGGAGATTGTTTTAACCCATAAAGTGATTTTTGCAATTTACAAACGTGATGAGGATAATTTTTGTCGTGGAATCCAGGTGGCTGAATAATGAAAACAGGTTCATCAAGAGTACCATGCAAGAATGCATTTAAGACATCCAGATGGCGAACAAACTAGCATTTAGATACGTCAATGGCAAGTAACGATCGAATCATAGTCAGCTTGACAACCGAACTGAAGGTATCTTTAAAACCCATACCCGGGCTTTGATGAAATCCTTTAGCAACCAATCGAGCTTTGTATCATTCTACAGACCCATCTGCATGAATCTTTGTTTTAAATACCCATTTTCACCCTACAATATTTGGAGCAAGATGCCTTGGAACTAGTTCCCATGTTCCGTTTGACACCAATGCTGAAAACTCTTCGGCCATTTCCTGATGCCAGTAAGCACTTTTGGCAGCATGCGTGTAGCATGTAGGACCTGTAATAGTTACCAAAGTATTGAGGATTTGAGGTTTGCTATGTCCAGTTTGTGACCGAATGACCATTCGTTGTGGTGGAGGATCATTATACTGCTATAAGTCTACCACTAACAGAATACCAGGAGATGAAGGATGGTTAATTTGGTTGGGAGAAGTTTGTGGTGAGAGATGTTCGGATGTGGTGGGCTGATTAGTGGAGGCAGATGGGATAGAGATTGTGGGTTGTTCAGGTGGTTCAGGTTGGGCAGCAAAGAGGTGATCTGTGGAGGTGACGGGCTGGTTAGTTTGCACAGGTGGAGGAAGGGTTGTGTTGATAGTTTGTATAGGGGTAATATGCTGAGCAGAGGGGATCAAAAAAATTGGTCTAGGGTGGTTTTGGATACGAGTTTGTGGAGCTGTACGATCATGATTAGCCGAAGTACTCAACGTCGAATAAGGGAATACCTGTTCATCAAACACAACATGACGTGAGATAAATATTTTTCGAGATAGTGGATCTAAACACATATCACCTTTTTGAGTTTTGGCATAGCCAAGAAATATGCAAGGATGAGACCAAAAATTCAATTTGTGAGTATTATAAGGACGAAGCCATGGATAACAAAGGCACCCAAAAATACGAAGTGAGCCGTAATCTGGTTTTACATTGAATAATTTAAAATAGGGCGATGAATAATTAAGGTTCAAGCATGGCATACGATTAATCAAATAGACATCTGTAGCAAAAGCATAGGTCTAATAAGACATAGGCAAATGAGCCCGGTAAAGCAATGAAAGGCCGGTTTCAACAATATGCCTATGTTTATGTTTGGCTTTCCCATTTTGTTCTGGTGTATATGGACAGGAGGTTTGATGTTGTATACCATTAGACACAAGATAGGATTTAAGTGCAATAAACTCCCCACCCCCATCTGATTGAAAAATTTTAATTGAGCATTCAAAGTAATTTTTCAATCATAGTACGAAATTTGATAAATATCCCCAATACCTAAGATTTATATTGTAGAAAATAAATCCAACTATATTTGGTGTATGAATTATAAAACAACATATAATAGGAATAATTATCATGGGATTGAACTGAGGCAGGACCACAAACGTTTGAAGAAATTAAATCAAGTGGTCTACTAACCGAACTATCCGACACAGGAAAAGCTAGACGATGACTTTTACTGACTGCATAACTTGAACAAATGAAACAATCAGATTATTTGAAAAAGAAATATTATTAGACTTCAAAATCTTTGAGACAATAGGAAGAGCTGGATGACCAAACCGCTCATGCCAGGTGGACAAAGATGTAAGAAAAACGCGAGCTGATAATGGTGAAGAAACTGGCATGGTGTAGAGACCATTTTTATTTGGGCCGCGAAGAATCTCCTGCTTGGAACTCAGGTCCTTCACCACTAAATACAAGTCAAAAAACTCAACAGAAACATCGTTAGCATGAGTTAAAGCACTAACAGACATAAGATTAGAATTAGATTCAGGAACATGCAAAATATTTAACGATTGTAGGTTTTTAGTGACAGACGGAATAATAAAAGAACCCACATAGCTAATAGAAAGTGAAGAACCATTACCAAATTGAACTTCCTCAGGGCCATGATACCAAAATGCAGGTTTAGATTCCCTAAATCCGATGTAAGGTGATGAGTAGCTCCGCTATCCATGATCCAAGCTTGAATATTTTGTTGAAGAGCTGTATGGTGGGAACTCGGTGAGGGATTAGATCGGTTAGAACCCAATTTCAGTGACGGACATTGTCAAGCATAATGACCCATACCACGACAGTTGTGGCACACAACTGTAGAAATATCAAAGGAGGCAAACTGAGTATGGTCAGGAGTCTACATTGACTTTTGATGCGTAGTAGAGAAACCGATTATCTTCTGTCGGCAGAACTGATGGTTGTTAAGTTTCCCACGTCCCCTGCCTCTGTCGAAATTCGATCGGCCTGTGGTGTAGTGCACAGCCGACGAGTTCAATTCAGATTCAGCATTATTTAATCGCTGAAGGCTACTTTCTTTAGTCAATAACATCCCTAATAAATCATCATAATTTATAGTAATCATCGTAGCCTCAATGATGAGAACAAAACTGCGAAAGGGCCGATTAAGGCCATCCAAAACATTATCAATCATTTCATTCTTCGAGACAGGTGATTGAAAGGAATTTAACCTGTCAAAAATAGCTTTCGATCTTTGTAAATAATCGGTTATGGAGTCATTATCTCCTTTCTTCAACCAATGCAATTGCTGCTTCAAGTCACGAACCTAAGCACAAGACCCCGATGCATAGGCGGCCTGAAGTTTTACCCATGCTTCTCTTGCAGTTGTTACACCCATAACCTGGGGCAGTATAGAATCATGGATTGATGCTAGAATCCAACTCAAGACTTGTTGATCTTGCCTTTCCCATGCTGAAACTCTATATTTGATGAATTATCGGGCAAGTATTTTGCCGGTGGTGGAATACTACCGTCCATGTGATGTCCCAACCCACACCCTTTGAGCATTGGTGTAATCAAGGTTTTCCATATAACATAATTAGTAGAAGTGAGTTTAATAGGAATTTGGTGAGTGAGATTTGGAGTCATGGAGATAACAGGAGTGACGGTGGAGTTGGTTGAAAGAGTCGAACTGCCAGTAGCCATGGCTAAACGAATTTGAAATAAAAAGGAAGTTCGACAATTATTCCTTTGATGGCTCTGATACCATGAAATACTTAGAATAATTTTTGAAATTAACTCCCGTAATTCTCAAGGGAGGTTTGAGGTATATTTATATTAAGAATAGAATATACAATTACAAAACATAATCTTTAGGATCCTATACACAATCAACAGATCTTTGTACACAATCAGTAGGATATCCAATGGTCTGTAGGATCTTTATACAATTAATAAATGCAATCATAATATTGTATCATATATATACATGTTATGTGAATCAAGAAAACTATATCCATAATACGTGTATTTTTTTGCATCAATATAGGATGAGGGTATTTCTTAAGAGAGAAAATTCAAAATTATTATATGCACGGAAAAGGAAAGAAGTGGTATGGTGCATTGTCATGGAACCATTTAATCCAAAAGCTTAAGCTGTTAGTTAAGGCTATATTATAGTATTTATTATTATCTCTAACACTCCCCTCCATGCGAATGCCCCTTAGGCTTGAAGCGTGTTCAACGCAGGTCCACTCATGTGTTATATTTAATCAACAAATATGAGAGCTGTCAGGATTCAAACCCTCGACCTCTTGGTCCAAGCTGCTCTGATACCATATTATAGAACCATTTAATCCAAAAGCCTAAGTTGTTAGATAAGGCTAAATCATAGTATTTATTATTATCTCTGACAAGCATAAAATGCAATCACTAGTTTTAGCTTTGAAAATACATATAATACTTAGTATTTTCCTTCACAAAGAAATGCCAAAAGAGGTAAAAAAATGTGGTAGAAGTGAGAAGTGATATGGAGCATAAAATGCAATCACGTTGAGTGTAGTAACCTAGGTTACCTAGATATTCCTTGAGATGGGAAAATATAAACACATGTGCTAAATATTTGTCCCAAACACATGTAACATGACATAGGTGGAAAGTTGTTTTTAAGAGTCCAACTTTAGTTAGATACTTAAAAGAAAACTTAATTGTTTATATAGAATGAATTGTTTGCATCTTAGTCAGACTCGAGGCTTTAACTTTAAACTTTTGACGAGTATTACAAATTTTTGTTCATTCGATTGGTTTGGTTAGCATATTTCAAATTAAATAAATACATGTTGAATACTCTATTTCTTTTATTTAGTTTGTTTATGATTTGATTGAGGACAAGGAAAAGTTAAGTGTAAGAGATTTGATACGATGTGAAAAGAACATTTTTACCAATATTTCATTTGTGTAATATGTATATATTAGGAAAATTTTATGTGTGCTTTTTATTTATTTTTATAAGAAATCAACCCTTGAAGTGTAAATTTGGATTGTACTAGCAGAAGGTGTGGAAAATAGATAAAAAATCGATTAAGGAGTGGAAAATGGGATGAAACATATGTGAAATGGAAAATCTGTGTAGAAGGGCATATGCTTGTTGTGAGGGCAACAATGATGTTATGCCCTCAAAACATGTGAGGCAAGGCAGCATACTGGCTATGGCACGTGCCATGAGCACAACATCCAACAGTCATGAATGAGACTGTGTGCTGGTAAGAAGAATGGTAGGTAGAAGGTTTCAAGATTGCGACACAAGCATTGCAATTGCAACAAATTATGAGAAGACACCAAGCTAGGAAAAAAAATTATTCGTAATCGTGACTCATTCCTATCGTGATTACGACATGCTCTTTTTAGACATTCCAAACTATTGTTTTTGTTGGTTTTCAGTGGCTAACTTCCATTCTTATACACTCTGAACCACTTAAAATGTTGGAAAAGACCTTGAACTCTCTAAAAAATGTGTTACTACTCTATATATATGCGTATGGGTATAGATTGAATAAAAGAATAATAGGAAAGTTAGTGTAAGTGTATGTTTGAGAAGGAAATAAAAGACATAATTTTCTCTCCATCTTCTTCTTCTTAAAAAGTAAGTTTTCGCAGCAAAGCATTCTACAACGGAAGCAAGTATATTGTAGTCTTATTTAGGCATTGTTATTATGGAATTTATGTTGATTTTATAGAGAGTAATCCTATTCTGATGCTTAATATGTTATGATATGCCTATTATGAAACTTCTTGAGTGGAAACCTCTTTAAGGGCATCATATTAAAGCCTGACAAACTTAATTTGGTGGATGTATAGGTTCTAGGTTATGTAGAAAAATTATTAACCTATTTTGTATCACATTACATGAATGTATGATGAAATATTACATGAATAGATTTTTTTATTGGTTACTTTGCATTTCTGTGCACTTTTCAGTCACAAATGCATATAGAAAGACCTAGTCGATGATAGATATATATGAAACATAGGAGTTGTTCTTTTCCAAGGCATATGAGAAATATAATGCGAATGCTTAAGTTAATAAAGGGATGCAAGTACTGTTTAATCATAAAATATAAATGGAGTATGTTGAAATTCAGAAACGATCTTCTGGGGTTTGTCTATGAATCCTTTTAAAGATTAGTTCCTAAAGAAAAAGTTTGGTACACTACCATTACCGGCTATAACAATGACAAGTCCGTTGATTAATGTTTATGTTACATATTAGAAGAAAAACTCATGATAATATATATTTCATGCAATCCATGTAGGGAATAATAACAATTATACAATAGGTTATATTAGGTCGAAATTTCTTTATGTTAGGCTAAAAATAAATTTACTTTTGTTATCCGTAGATAGAATAATAAATTTATCAAATCACATGTACTCGTTTCCTGTGAGATCGACATTTTTATTACCACGTATGCAACTCTGTATGCTTGCAGAGTGTGTGTTTAATTTGCTATAAAGTCGTAAATGACACATGCATGCAAATATTTGTCGAGGTTAATGACAATCAGAAATACATGGAGTTTTTGGTGTCGTTACCCGGGATGACAATTGGTAGTCCCTGGACCCATACTATTAATTTGTGAAATGCAGTCACCCGAAAAGAATCTCCATATATGGAAAATAAAGAATACCTAAGGGATGATTATATCTGTGCAATATTCTACTTTGGATAGAATTTACTTTTGATCAATTTTCTTGCGTCTTCGACTAAGATTTCAATTTCTTAAATCTTGAGTGTTAGGAAGTTATGCCAAGAAGTGAGATTAGGGTCGTTAGCACCTGAAAATTCCAAATTGCCTAGAATTTGACCCAGTTTACTTGTTTAATTAAAACTGGAGCAAATTTGGTTTTCCACTAAAATGTGTTTCAACAAGAAAATTAATGTCCTCTTATTGATTTTGTAAAAAATTTCACGTTCACGCTCATCGGCTTCCCGCTGGCAGTTGAAAATATCAAGTCTTTTGTGCCTATATGAGTTTTATATCAACATAAATTTACCTTCCACAAACATACCAACATAAATTTCAAGAAGAGACTAATAGATATTCTTATCAAAATTTTATCTCTAGAAATAATATAGTGGTCGTTAGTTGGTTATTTTGTATTGTGATTTAATTTTTATAGAGCTAAGCAAGGTGATGAATCCTATTGAATTTAAGTCTTTTAAATCATTTTTTAGATTTAAAAACAAATTGGATTAGTTTGCTTCACAACATCCGTCCTTTTTTAGAAAAGGCCGTCCGCTCTCACTAAATTGATGGTTTGGATCCAAACAATTTACCTATTTTTTCTCGATTCAAATATTTTAATAGACTATATCAATACCATTTACATTTGTCTAATATTCAATTATATGTTTGTAATTTAGACTCATACTAGCACAAAAAATACTTATAAGCACTAGATTTTGCCCTAGAGATTTTATGGATTAAAATCGGAAACTATGTTAGGATCAAAATCATATTTTTCCTCAATATAGAAAGTCGAAATCCTATTTTAGGATAGGATCTAAGCCAAAGCCCATCAACTTTTAAATAATTAATCGTTGTTCCTTGCTAAACATTATAACAACTATAATTTAATATAGACTATAAATGCATGGATATAAATCCTAAACACGAACTATCTAACTCTTATGAATTTCTTTCCTTCATTAACTTTTAACAAGAATTGAATTCTAATTAAAATCATTCATTAATAATGGCCAATTTTGGAAGATAAAAAAAGAAGGACAAATTAGAGGGAAGGAAGCAATCATTTAGTAAAAAATGAGAAGAAAAATGCTAAAAGTTTGAAAGAAAATGCCAAAAACTAAAAACTGTTAAAATCACGTAACCATTCAAAATCTTCACTAAAAATAATTCTAAAGACATCACTGAATGAAACTCGATTGATTATTTCATTATTAGGACTTGGATTTCGACATTTAAATGTTGAATTTGCATCAAATTTGATCCAAATCAAACAAGAAATTTCTAGTCTAATCTATAATGGATAATCATACTAAAGGTGTTACTTAGAAACCCTTTAACGTTAATATTACATTTCATTGACATCTGATTGCTTAGAATAAGCATTTATGTTTGATTTTAAGAAACCGTTAACTATAAAAACTATGTCTATATTAGTATTTTTAAACTAGAGTCACTATAATGTATTATCCGCATAATCTATTGTTATGTTGATCAGTTTAGAGGTACCCATATAATGTTAGCCTCTGAACCCAAAATATATCAATAATGAATGTAAAAATATTAAGGTTTAGACAATTAAAACTATATAGATATAAGTATATCCACATGGATATAATTATGACTGAGAGATCCTAAACTATTCCCATGTATTTTTAATTTTTATAACCATTCAATGAAATTGTGAACTCAATCCAAAAGTGGAAAATCTACATGAATTTAGTATATGTCCGGGAAAATATAAATATATTTGATCAGGTATTCTTCTTTAGGTAGGATATTACTTTAACCCATTTTCATAAATTAGAATCGCTAAAATAATCCAACGGTGAAAATCATAATTTCCCAAAATATGACTGACTTTTACATGTTCAATAAAATTGGATCAAATTTGGTTTCATTATTAGAACATGTTTCACTAAAAAAATAGTTTTCTAGGATCATGCCAGTTTTGAAAAAGTTTTCTAGGATGGCTATGTGTATTTTGCTAGGTTCACTGGCTATCTTGCCACACTTGCAAAATACAGTCTTTTGGATCTATATGAGTCCCATATGAATGAACTCTGTTAAGACATCTATTTGCAAGGTAGTTTTTAGGATATATGAAATCTTAGAAATTTATTTTCTTTATTGTATTTACTATTTTTCTAGAAAATCATGTAAAATATGTGATTGTATCCGGTTTCCAATTTTTAAGGTTGTATCCTTGTAGATGTAGCTTTGCTGATTTAGCCTTGTAAACTTTGATGTACTTTACTTTAACTTATTTTTTGCTCTCTTGTATGCATGCTTAAATATACCTAAAATGGACTTAGAAACTTAAATTATTTTTCATGATTATATAAATTTAATTTTAAAAAAGAATTAATAGATTTTTTTGTGCAATCCTAAACCTCTAGACACACTATCATGATTTAATTTTTGATAGAACTGAACTAGGTAATAACTCTTACACTACTTTTAGATATTCAAGTTCGAGTTTGTTAAGTTATTTTTGTATCATTTTCAAAACTAAAATAGGAACCTTGATTAGCTTCGCAATGTCCATCATTTTAAAAACGTCTTACCCTCATAATATTAAAACAAAATATGGAAAGCAAAAAATAAAATCTGGAAAATGTAATCTTATACAAGCCAAGGACTACCCTTAGGGATACATAATAAAAATGGGATCGGACTATAATTGCCTAAAATATACAAGTATCTAAAAAACTAGAAAAATAACGTACATAGAACATAAACAGATATCTACTCTGAAAAAAAAGTTAAAAAAGATATAAATATGTAGGGTCCATATAAATTGAACACAAGGAAAAACAATAGCTTGGGGCATGGAAGGGGATTAGACCGTCCCGGAGAAAACCACACTAAAACCTAACAAAAACTTTTATATAAAAGAGTATCATGAATGGAAATGGAAATTCTTTTATTTTTAAACCATTATAGCTATATTTTTAATTTATTTAAACATGAGAAAAGTGTCTGAATTTACATCGTTGTGCTGTTCTAACAGTTCTAATCATGCTTTTGGACAGAGTTTCTAATTTCGTGATAAAAAATTAAAATTTAGATAAAAAAGTATAACATGAGACAAAAATATAATTGCATTTAAAAGCATATTTTCATAAAATACAATAACAATAGCCACGTGGATATTCTATAGAAACTATAATCGAGTGACTATAAAGAGTATCTGCATGATTACTTTACCGATGGAAACCTACATAATATGGAACTATAGTTTAACCCGTACAATAATTGAACAACTATAACAAATATATATATGTTAGAGATTGTGCCATAAGCCAATGATGGATTATGTAAACAATCTTCTGAATCTTTAATAAAGATTATTCATTATCATATTTGTTTGTATGTTAGTATTTATGATAATTAATCCATGAATGAATTGTGTCATTCTGAATATCCCTAGTCAATTGTTATTATGGGAATAATAACAAATGAATACTAGTGTGAGTGATAATGGATATTCGTAAGATGAATATAGTATATGGAGATATAGATTATACTCACGGGTAATATGTTAGAGAACATGTTACTGGAGACCCACTATGAGATCAAGTTCATGGTTCAGTATGTCGCAACTGATCTCTTTATAGGTGTGTCATCAGCTGATTCCTTAGACCTGAGGTCACTATGGATTCCGGCATAGATTCATAGTGTGTTTTGATACAGTCAAACGCTACTTTTTACCGAGTAGTTATAAAGGCTGTAATCGGACACAATGTGGTCCATGTTGAGGGATGTGAGTGACAGATATGAGATTTTGTCCCTCTTCTTAAGGGAGAGCGATATCACTGGGCCCCTCGATAAGTGAGACTGTGAAATGCATGGTCGTGCTCAAATAATTGATAAGGTATCAATTGATTTATTTG